>JAWDJN010000055.1:72500-321488 GCA_037788925.1 Mytilus galloprovincialis | reverse complement strand
CATAAAATATATGAACGATGGGAGGATGTGAGGTCGAGCTAAAGCAAGTTCAAAGACTTGAAATGTGCTGTTCTCGGCTATGCAAGGAGCATATAGAAGTAAGAGCTCTAATCAAGAACAATGTGTTCATGTAATATATGTTTCTGTGGACTATAACCATGTGAACTAGCATTGGTTTCTTACTCGATTTGTCTCTAATTTTCTGGGACCTTTTTGTCGGACCTGTTGTCACGGAAGCGAAAAAGCAATCATACTCTCTGTCGTCAGCGTCATCGGCCTGTTGTTTAAATATAAAAAAAGAAGATGTATGATTTTCAATGCGACAACTATCCACCAGCGAACAAATGACGTTTGTTATTTGGTGTAGTAGATATTGACTGTTGTTATTTGGTGTAGTAGATATTGACAGTTGTTATTTGGTGTGGTAGGAATTGACGGGTTTTCATTTGGTGCAGTATGTATTGACGTTTACTATTGGGTGTATTAGGTATTGACGGTTGTCATTTGTTGTAGTAGGCATTGACGGTTTGTCTTTTGATTTAGTAGGTATTGTCGGTTGTTATTTGGTTTAATAGGTATTGACGGTTGTTATTTGGTTTAATAGGTATTAACGGTTGCTATTTGATGTAGTAGAAAATGACGGTTGTTGTTTGGTGTAGTAGGTATTGACGGTTGTTATTTTGTGTAGTAGATATTGAATGTTGTCATCTGGTGAATTAGGTATTGACAGTTTTTCATTTGGTGCAGTAATTATTGACGTTTACTATTAGGTGTATTAGGTATTGACGGTTGTTATTTGTTGTAGTAGGTATTGGTGGTTTGTTATTTGTTGTAGTAGGTATTGGTGGTTTGTCATTTGTTGTAGTAGGTATTGGTGGTTTGTCATTTGTTGTAGTAGGTATTGGTGGTTTGTCATTTGTTGTAGTAGGTATTGGTGGTTTGTCATTTGTTGTAGTAGGTATTGGTGGTTTGTCATTTGTTGTAGTAGGTATTGGTGGTTTGTCATTTGTTGTAGTAGGTATTGGTGGTTTGTCATTTGTTGTAGTAGGTATTGGTGGTTTGTCATTTGATTTAGTAGGTATTGACGGTTGTAATTTGGTTTAGTAGGTATTGACGGTTACTATTTGATGAAGTAGGAAATGACGGTTGATTTTTTGTGCAGTATGAATTTACGGTTGATATTTCGTGTAGTAGGTATTGCCGGTTGTTTTTCTGGTGTAGTTGGTATTGATGTAAATCAGTGTGGTGTTAGGGTACTTCACACTGAGACTTAACTCTAGAACGTTAATGTAAAATCAATGTTTACATGTAGTTTATAAACAGGTGCAATCGATAGTAAATGTAGACAATTTCGGGGCATTTTATAGCTGACTATGCGGTATGAGCTTTACACATTGTTGTTGGCCGTATAATTGTTAATTTCTGCGTCATTTGTTTTTTTGTGAAGAGTTGTCTCATTGGCAATCATACCACATCTGCTTTTTTTTTTTTTTTACATTTGTGGGTTAAGCGTCCATGTGCATAAAACTAGTTAAAAATTAAAGTAGATTTGATTATGAATATTTACGGAAATTACATATATTGAATACAAATGATTATAATAGAGTAAAGAATTAAGATATTTACCTATTTATATGACAAAAACCAAACAATTGCTCATTTTAAACTTGATGAGTACGGATAATTTAGCGCGAAAAATGTTTTCACGTTTTGTACACAACTCTTTCTTGCAAAGTCCTGCCACAATAATTCTTAATCGCTGTCATACAAGTGAGAGGTTTAGCTTGCTATAGAACCATGTTTAATCCACCATTTTCAACATAAGGAAATGCCTTTTTCATGACAGGAATATGATAGTTGTTTTCCATTCGTTTGATGTTTTTGAGCTTTTCATTTTGCCATTTGATTAAGGACTTTCCCGTTTTGAATTTTCCTTGGACTTCTGTATTTCTGTTTTTCACTTTTTTGGGGGGAATATAAATATGTTCACTTACGTTTTCTTCCGATCGACCGTAAAATCCTCGCTAAAGTGGGGCGTCTGTTTTGCTGTGCGGGATGTACAAGTACTTAGCCGACATTGAATCCGATGCATCGTGAAGTTAGAATGCCACGCTCTCTGTATGTTAAGAACCATTGCAATAATTCTTTGAGGGGTCCGGGGCTGGTCTGTTGCAAGGCAACATTTCTGTCACTAACCAATATACTGTGAGTATTTTCCATTTGCCGCGATCTTCTTCCCCGACGGCCTTTATTATTGTATTTATAGGGAATTTGTTTTCGTCCTGAACATGTATGTAACATTTGCCACTGGACATTAAACAACTGCCAATCGATCAACTTATTGAAATCATTTTTAAAATCCTGTTTTCGCCCATTGTTACATTATAATGTAGCAACATTCCAGCAGCGCTTAGCTGCATACAGAGTATATCTACTATTTGATACGATATTCCAGGGCTTGTATTTTCTATCATGATTTCCTTGGTAGAGGATTGCTGCTCAGAATAAAGCTATTAAACCAAGAGTACCGCAGTAGCTGATCCAGAAATTTTCATAAGGGGGGGAGGGGGGGGGCGACTGCCTGAGAGGGGGCCCGCTCCAATCATGTTTCAGTGATTCTCTAGTAAATAACCAACCAAATTGTTCCCATAAAAGGTGGGGGGCACCCTGTCCCCCCCCTAAATCCGCCTCTGGTACCAAGTGGAGAAGTTGAAATCTTTCCCTCGCAAATAATCCACCAGAGACTGACTATTTACCCGACACCAACTATCTATCATAGAACAACTAAGTATCGTTCAGAGATCAATTATCCACCAGAGACTGACTATTTACCCGACACCAACTATTTATCAGAGAACAACTAGGTATCGTACAGAGATCAACTATCCACCAGAGACTGACTATTTACCCGACACCAACTATTTATCAGAGAACAACTAGGTATCGTACAGAGATCAACTATCCACCAGAGACTGACTATTTACCCGACACCAACTATCTATCAGAGAACAACTAGGTATCGTTCAGAGATTGACTATTTACCCGACACCAACTATCTGTCAGAGAACAACTAGGTATCGTTCAGAGATAAATTATCCACCAGAGACTGACTATTTACCCGACACCAACTATTTATCAGAGAACAACTAGGTATCGTACAGAGATCAACTATCCACCAGAGACTGACTATTTACCCGACACCAACTATCTATCAGAGAACAACTAGGTATCGTTCAGAGATCAAATATCCACCAGAGATTGACTATTTACCCGACACCAACTATCTATCAGAGAACAACTAGGTATCGTTCAGAGATCAATTATCCACCAGAGACTGACTATTTACCCGACACCAACTGTCTATCAGAGAACAACTTGGTATCGTTCAGAGAGCAACTACCCACCAGAGATTGACTATTTACCCGACACCAACTATATATCAGAGAACAACTAGGTATCGTTCAGAGATCAACTATCCACCAGAGATTGACTATTTACCCGACAAAAACCTATCTATCAGAGAACAACTAGGTATCGTTCAGAAATCAATAATCCACCAGAGACTGACTATTTACCCGACACCAACTATCTATCATAGAACAACTAGGTATCGTTCAGAGATCAATTATCCACCAGAGACTGACTATTTACCCGACACCAACTATTTATCAGATAACAACTAGGTATCGTACAGAGATCAACTATCCACCAGAGACTGACTATTTACCCGACACCAAATATCTATCAGGGAACAACTAGGTATCGTTCAGAGATCAACTATCCACCAGAGATTTACTATTTTTCCGTCACCATCTATCTATCAGAGAACAACTAGGTATCGTACAGAGATCAACTATCCACCAGAGATTGACTATTTACCAGACACCAACTATCTATCAGAGATCAACTAGGTATCGTTCAGAGATCCACTATCCACCAGAGATTGACTATTTACCCGACACCAACTATCTATCAGAGAACAACTAGGTATCGTTCAGAGATCAAATATCCACCAGAGATTGACTATTTACCCGACACCAACTATCTATCAGAGAACAACTAGGTATCGTTCAGAGATCAACTATCCACCAGAGATCAACTATCCATCAAAGATTGACTATTTACCCGACACCAACTATCTATCAGAGAACAACTAGGTATCGTTCAGAAATCAAATATCCACCAGAGATTGACTATTTACCCGACACCAACTATCTATCAGAGAACAACTAGGTATCGTTCAGAGAACAAATATCCAACAATCAACTATTTACCGAAATCTACTAGAGACAAACTATCCACCAGTGACCAACTATCTATCAGAAATCACTTATCCACAAGGGATCGTTCAGAGATCAAATATCCACCAGGGACTAACTACTCACCAAACACCAACTATCTTTCAGAGAACAACTATCCACCAGAGACCAACTATCTATCAGTAATCACTGATTCACCAGGGATCGTTCAGAGAACAAACATCCACCAGGGATCATTCAGAGATCAACTATTAACCAGGGACTAACTATTCACCAAACACCAACTATCTTTCAGAGAACAACTATCCACCAGAGACCAACTATCTATCAGTAATGACTGATCCACCAGGGATCGTTCAGAGATCAACTATCCACCAGGGACTAACTATTCACCAAACACCAACTATCTTTCAGAGAACAACTATCCACCAGAGACCAACTATCTATCAGTAGTCACTGATCCACCAGAGATCAACTATCCACCATGGATCGTTCAGAGATCAAATCTCTACCAGACATCAACTATCCACCAGAGATTTAAGATCGTTCAGTTATCAAATAACCACCAGAGATCAACTACTACCCTGAAACCAACTTTTCACCATGGACCAACTATATATCAGAGATCAACCATCAACCAGAGATCAAATAACCACAAGTGACCAACTTTCCAACAGAAATCGGTAAGAGATCATTTATCTTCTAGAGACCAACTATCACCAGGGACCAACTATCACCTGACACCAACTTTTCACCAGAGACCAACTTTTCACCATAGACCAACTATTTTCAGCGACCAACTTTCCACCAGAGACCAACAATCACCAGAGATCAACTATTCACGAGATATCAAACATCCATTAGAGATCGTTTAGAAATAAAATATTATCCACAGAGACAATTGATCTACCATACACCACTGATCCAGCAGAAACCACTGATAAACCAGAAACCAAATATCCACCAAAAGACCATGGATCCACAAGAGACCAATGATCCACCAGAGATAAACTATCCAACACAGATCAACAGAACGAAATATTAACGACTATAGGTAAACGTACGGCCTTCAACAATATTATCAACTATCCACCAGATAACAACTATCCATCCGAGAGATCAACTATCTATTAGTTATCTACTATCTACCAGAAACCAACTATCCATCAACGATTGTTCAAAGATCAAATATCCACCGGATAAAATCTATCCGCCAAAAATAAAAATCCATCCACAAGAAATAAAATCCACCTGAGATCAAATATCCACCAGAGACCACTGATCCACCATTAACCACTAATTCAGCAGAGATCAACTATCTACCAGGAATCAAGTATGTACCAGAGATCAGCTATCCACCATAATTAAGTGAAAGGGAAAATTAACGACTACAGGCAAACTTGAACATATTAGTTGGCAAACATTACTACACAGAAGAAATCTTGCATCAGTAACCCTACTCTGAAAAATTCAGCATCAACTAGTTTCCACACTAAACAAGCAGTACTAAGTACCATCAATTGAAAAAAAAGAGTAATAGTGCAGAGCGTAGCGCGGCGAAACATATTTTGCCGATTTTACCCCCCCCCCCCCCAAAAAAAAAGGGGTGGCATAAGCGCTCTTTCAACACCTAACCCCCGACTCCTCAACTTATGTTTGTCGGATTTAAATGATGTGGACTCTTTTAAACTAGAGGCTCTAAAGAGCCTGTGTCGCTCACCTTGGTCTATGTGCATATTAAACAAAGGACACAAATGGATTCATGACAAAATTGTATTTTGGTGATGGTGATGTGTTTGAAGTTCTTACTTTACTGAACGATTTTGCTTCTTACAATTATATCTATCATGAACTTTGCCCATTAGTAACAGAGAACTATATTTGGTAAAAATTGACAAAAATTTACCAAATTAATGAAAATTGTTAAAAATTGACTATAAAGGGCAATAACTCCTTAAGGGGTCAATTGACCATTTAGGTCATGTAAACTTATTTGTAGATCTTACTTTGCTGAACATTATTGCTGTTTACAGTTTATCGCTATCTATAATAGTATTCAAGATAACCAAAAACGGCAAAATTTCTTTAAAAATTACCAATTGGAGGGCAGCAACCCAACAACCAGTTGTCCAATTCATCTGAAAAATTCAGGGCAGATAGATATTGACTTGATTAACAATTTAACTTCTTGTCAGATTTCCTCTAGATGCTTTGGTTTCATAGTTATAAGCAAAAAACTGCATTTTACCCCTATGTTCTATTTTTAGCCGTGGCGGCCATCTTGGTTGAATGGCCAGGTCATCGGACACATTTTTCAAACTAGATACCCCAAAGATGATTGTGGCCTAGTAGTTTCAGTGGATATTTTGTAAAAGATTACTTAGATTTATGAAAAATGGTTAAAGATTGACTATAAAGGGCAATAACTCCTAAAGGGGTCAACTGACCATTTTGGTCATGTTGACTTATTTGTAGATCTTACTTTGCTGAACATTATTGCTGTTTACAATTTATCTCTATCTATAATAATATTCAAGATAATAACCAAAAACAGCAAAATTTCCTCAAAATTACCAATTCAGGAACAGCAACCCAACCGATTGACCGATTCATCTGAAAATTTCAGGGCAGATAGTTCTTGACCTGATAAACATTTTTATCCCATGTCAGATTTCCTCAAAATGCTTTGGTTTTTGAGTTATAAGCCAAAAACTGCATTTTACCCCTATGTTCTATTTTTAGCGGTGGCGGCCATCTTGGTTGGTTGACCAGGTCACGCCACACATTTTTTAAACTAGATACCCCAAAGATGATTGTGGCCAAGTTTGGATTAATTTGGCCAAGTAGTTTCAGAGGAGAAGATTTTTGTAAAAGATTACTTTAATTTACGAAAAATGGTTAAAAATTGACTATAAAGGGCAATTACTCCTAAACGGGTCAACTGACCATTTTGGTCACGTTGACTTATTTGTAGATCTTACTTTGCTGAACATTATTGCTGTTTACAGTTTATCTCTATCTATAATAATATTCAAGATAATAACCAAAAACAGCAAAATTTCCTCAAAATTACCAATTCAGGGGCAGCAACCCAACAACCGATTGACCGATTCATCTGAAAATTTTAGAGCAGATAGATCTTGACCTGATAAACATTTTTATCCCATGTCAGATTTCCTCAAAATGCTTTGGTTTTTGAGTTATAAGCCAAAAACTGCATTTTACCCCTTTGTTCTATTTTTAGCCGTGGCGGCCATCTTGGTTGGGTGACCAGGTCACGCCACACATTTTTTTAAATTTGATACCCCAAAGATGATTGTGGCCGAGTTTGGATTAATTTGGCCAAGTAGTTTCAGAGGAGAAGATTTTTGTAAAAGATTACTTTAATTTACGAAAAATGGTTAAAAATTGACTATAAAGGGCAATAACTCCTAAACGGGTCAACTGACCATTTTGGTCATGTTGACTTATTTGTAGATCTTTCTTTGCTGAACATTATTGCTGTTTACAATTTATCTCTATCTATAATAATATTCAAGATAATAACCAAAAACAGCAAAATTTCCTCAAAATTACCAATTCAGGGGCAGCAACCCAACTGATTGACCGATTCATCTGAAAATTTCAGGGCAGGTAGTTCTTGACCTGATAAACATTTTTATCCCATGTCAGATTTCCTCAAAATGCTTTGGTTTTTGAGTTATAAGCCAAAAACTGCATTTTACCCCTATGTTCTATTTTTAGCGGTGGCGGCCATCTTGGTTGGTTGACCAGGTCACGCCACACATTTTTTAAACTAGATACCCCAAAGATGATTGTGGCCAAGTTTGGATTAATTTGGCCACGTAGTTTCAGAGGAGAAGATTTTTGTAAAAGATTACTTTAATTTACGAAAAATGGTTAAAAATTGACTATAAAGGGCAATTACTCCTAAACGGGTCAACTGACCATTTTGGTCATGTTGACTTATTTGTAGATCTTACTTTGCTGAACATTATTGCTGTTTACAGTTTATCTCTAACTATAATAATATTCAAGATAATAACCAAAAACAGCAAAATTTCTTCAAAATTACCAATTCAGGGGCAGCAACCCAACAACCGATTGACCGATTCATCTGAAAATTTCAGGGCAGATAGATCTTGACCTGATAAACATTTTTACCCCATGTCAGATTTCCTCTAAATGCTTTGGTTTTTGAGTTATAAGCCAAAAACTGCATTTTACCCCTATGTTCTATTTTTAGCCCTGGCGGCCTTCTTGGTTGGTTGACCGGGTCACGCCACACATTTTTTTAAACTAGATACCCCAATGATGATTGTGGCCAAGTTTGGTTTGATTTGGCCCAGTAGTTTCAGAGGAGAAGATTTTTGTAAAAGTTAACGACGACGGACGACGACGACGACGACGGACGACGACGGACGACGACGGACGACGGACGCCAAGTGATGAGAAAAGCTCACTTGGCCCTTCGGGCCAGGTGAGCTAAAAATGTCCAGAAAAGATCAATCAAATTCCATTTGCAGTTTCGTCCATATACAGACAATATTTCATATAATAAATTAATAGTATGAATTTTATCTGGTTTTGAAAGAAGTATAAAACATGATAAATATTTGGTATATAAGGACATTTCAGCATAGATTGCCTGACATATTGTTGTGAAAATGAATAATCAGTCCCTTGCTATCATAAAAATGAAAAAATCGTCACTACTTAACACTGTAACATGTGTAAGGTATGGAGAAAATATGGATTCAGAATATATTGTTGGCTACGCTTGACGAGAATATTGTTTTGATGAAATTTGGGATCAGAATATATTTTTAGAAAAACCTTTCGTTCCCTTACTGTAATCTGTGATCTGTAAAGAAATACTAAAAAAACTACAGGAATTAATTAAATATTCAAAAATCGTGTTTTTTTTTTTAAATTCTAGACTTTTACACGTTAATAAGAAATGTTGTAACGTTCTTTCATTTTCATTACACATTTAACATGTAGACATTTCTGAATTATTTATAAATTTTGCTCTAACTGTTTATAGAATGTAACCTCCAGTAGCTATTTTCAATTTTGTGGGAATTGTAATAATTACCCTTGAATTCATAGTGTTTATATTAGCAGTAGGCTGACAACGTCCTGGTGTATATATCAAAGGCAAATGTTTTAAGCTGGTATAAAGTTTTGCTTGATTCAGTATCTTCTCCGTCCGGAATTTTTGAAATTTGTAAGTTATTTCACTTTTCCATTGGTTTTTAGAAATTGGATTTAATTAAAAGTGTCCTTCTTGCTTTCTTTAAATGATCATCTTTTGCTTTACTTTAATCTTTTTGTACGACGTATTCCTTTATGTGTTCCTTTATTGTTGGAAAAGTCAAATTGTCTAAAGTCCAAAAACTGTTCAATTACTTTCTCAAGGTCACGTGATTTAAACTGTATAACTATTGTTTTGCTGGTTGTAGTAAGTATGCCTCACGTTTACTAAAAGCAAAGGTCAAATCAATCAAAATATGTGTTTCATACGGACAATTGTTAAGTATCGCTAATTCATCTGCGCTAGTAGGAGCACAACATGAATTTGATCCAATGTTTCCTCTACATCCCGAATCAGCTAAAATGTCTAAAGTTTAGATATAGATTTTGTGAAAGTCTGCACTGATATTATGTTATTTTTTTTTTACAGGAAACAGCATTTTTTTTTTTTATAAATTATCAATAATTTAAATAGATTGTTCTGGAATTTTCATTTGATATAATCTTCTTATAAGCACAGCATGTTTTACATCATCGAATGCAGACTTTGCATCAAGCATAGTTATTATTGTTTGATCATTTAACTCGATTCATTCCTTGTGATTTTCTTCTATAATAAAAGAGCAGTTTAATGGTGCTGTTCTTTTAGTAAAACCACGTTATAATGGATTTTGATATTCTATAATGTCAGGATTAATTCTGATCTTAAAACAGCCTCAATGAGTTTGGATAATGTTGGAGTAATTGTTATTCCACGATAACTTTTACTGTCTATACAACTTCCTTTATTCTTAAAGAGCGGAATTACTATCCCTATTTTCTGTTCGTCTGGTATATAACAGTCTAAAAATACTATCCAAAAGTGTTTTAAGGTGATAAATAAGAGATTGTTCTCCATATAATAAGTTTTCAGTTGAAACTCCAAATATATGTGGTGATTTATTTAAGTTTAATAACTTCAAAACTTCTACTATTTCATTTTTAGTAATTACTTTGATGCTGAAACATAGCTATACAAATGTCAATTATATCAATACATTCTTGTTCGACCTTTTGTTAAATTTTCAAAATGGTGTTGCCATCCAATTAAAATGTTGTCTTCTGTACTATACACTGTGCCAACTCCAGATAGTTCATCTATATGATTACTTAATAGGGGTCCATAATCTTCCCCTTTGTTTTTTAATAAGTCGTTAAAATGAATTTTATTTTTTTATATTTGCTTCAATTATCATTTCTCTTTCATCAGTTCTATTCACAGCAACTGCCTTGCGATAATGTTTACGTAAATCATAAGTTGTCTCTTTTTTTCTGGATATAAAGTTCATTCCTGGGATCTTCAGACCGCCCATTAATCTTCCATTGATAAAACGCGTTTTTTTTTTGCATTGCAATTGCGTCCGAAATTTCTTCGTTCAGTACTTTTGATTTCGGGTTACTGAATCTTTTTTCGCGGAGCTTGAGAACAACTTTTTGCTTAATTGAAAAGTAAACTGTTTATATTTTGAAAAGCAAGACCCACTTCATATTTTTTTTTTAAAGATGATGACAAGTTATCTAAATCATTTTCAACTAAAGTTTTATATGCGTCTTTATTGTTCTCCATGGAGTTTTACCAGACATGGGTAAAATGTTTGAATTTGAACATTTTGATTTTTCTATAGCATTGATGATATTTCACTGATAATGATCAGATACATTAGTAGCCACATGTCCATTGTTTCCATACAGATCACATTCACTTTAAAATCTTGTTTAAAAAGTAAAAAGTCAATAGTTGAGGTGCCTTTACCACTACAATTTACAAAAGTAATTTATTTTCTTCAATATATATACGATTTGCATTCAAAAAGTCTACACAATATGTGTTTCTTCTCGTATCAATTTTACTTAAGATATTTTCTTTAAAATCGCCACCAATTATAATGGAGTGAGAGTCACTGTATCTTTGAACAATTTCATGTAGTTGATCTATACAGTTAGAAAATTCCAATTAATCAAATGGTGATCCTTTACATGGTTAATAAACAGAGACTAGGAGTAGCTTTGAGAATCCTAAAAGTTCAATACAGCGAATTCTATTATTACCTATATCTAACGGATTAATAAAATTGTCAAGATCTTTTCTTCATAAAATTCCGGTTCCCTCATAACCACGAGGTAAACTGGTTGGATTAATTGGGTCTTTATCATCAACAGCTTTTTCAATTCCACAAATATTTTGATGGAGTGCATTAAGTAAATTCAGTTGAAAATCAAACAGCCAATGATCTTGACTTAAGAATATATCTGTTGATTTAAAAAGTTCACAAAAAAACATACCACACGTTTGTATATTTTTACAATTGAAAGTTAAAATATTGAGTTCTTTCTTTTTATCATTCTCTCTTCTTTCACGATCTAATTGTTCCATTATGTTGGTTGGACACTAATGTTTGTTTTCCATAAAAAAAAAAAAAATTCATGTATAGGGTTGGTAATGATTTTACTTTTGAAATATAAATTTTGTCCCAAATATTTAGTAAGTCGATTACTTTGTGTACCACTGGTCCAGGTACAATTTGTCATTAATTGGTTGTTTAATGCTAATACATCTATAAGATTCGCATGACTAACGGTTTGATTATTGTCCTGGGAAGAATCTTGATACCATTAAATTTCATAATCACATCTATCATCTGAATCGCAATAACCCTCATTTTCAGTTTCAAAACTGTCTGTATGATATGACTTCTTATGATCATAATAACATGGATATTGTTAATAATAATTTTGATAACCCCAGTTATGTTTAGAATATTGATTTTCTGAATTACCATTAACATTTTGTTGATTTAAAAGATTTTGTGTATCCTTTGATTTATCATTACTTTCACTAAGATTATCAGTTAATTCATCCACTTCTTTTCGATCCTGTCCACAATAAAATGTGTGACATTGTTCCTTACTTGTACTAGTAGCTCATCACTATAATCCCTAGGACTATTCAAATTTCCAGATTCTGACTTTTTATTACGCAAGGAGAAGTTATTTCGATTTTCTTCCAATATATCAATTTTCTTATTTTTTTGTTTTTATGGTTTGTTCTCACTCTGTATTTTGGGATTCAAGTTGAACTTGGTGAAGACAATCGAGAAGTCAGGTTTTCTTTTTAAGTTTTATCATTAACTGACAATTCTTTTAATTTCAAACTTTCTTCTTTTTTCTTGAATTTTATTTCTAATTGACGTAATTCTTTTTGTTTCACCACACTATTTCCATTATCCTTATCTTGAATTTCTTTAGATTTATCACAAATACTTTTGTCTACACACAAACTGGAGATGGACGAGGTGATGTAACCTTCTTTACTAAAGTTTCATTATTTAAATGTGAATGTTAATTTTCAGAATTTTGACTATGTGCTGCTTCACCGCCTAGACACATTTTATTGTATTTTCCCTAAAAAAATGTACGTGATAAGATTGATATCAAACTTCACATATTTGTTCATCACTGTTTAATAATTCAAAACGTAATGCACCAGTCATGGGAAACTCCTCCAATAAAAGGTATTAAGCTAAAGTTACTTAAGGTATTACTTGATCTTTATCACAGTTTTTGTCAATAGTTGGCAAATGTTTTATATATTGTTTTACTAAAGTTTTGGTTTCTATTTTTTCATTTCCTTCTACAAAAGATTCTTCATTGACCATGTTAATCAAAGGTGTCACTATTACATTATTGAGTTTATGTAGGAGAGTTAACAGGTACATGTAATACTTGCTTATCATCTATTGAGTCGATGTCACAAAGTGAACATATATAATGGATTGTGTCTAATTTATTCTCTAAAATGTTAATCATTTCACTGTTTAATTTCTCGCAGTGATAATGTATCCAATGATTTTTCTCTTCTACACCAAACAAATCTCGATAAGAATTTTCTTTCACATTTTAAACATTCTGCAGGGTTCTAATATCATTACTAGAGGTCAGTCATTTACAAACGTATCAACCGTATCGTATACGTTAACGTATCCGCATCTGCAGATATATCAAAAAGTATAATGTGATCCCGAGTTTATTAATAAGACCGTACTTCATTTGAACAAAAACTAATTTGAATCTCTTCGAAACAATCAAACATACACTTTGAATATTTGTGATAGTGATGTTTTGTTAAAAAAAATAAGGGGTTTTATCAACTTCTTTTACATGCCCTTAAAAAACTGCCTTAAGATTTTACCGTATTCACTCCTATCATGCCTGTAAACTGTTCCAACTATTACGGAATATCTTTAAAAGTAGGGTTACATATTCCACAAAAACTCGATATTTCCTTATTGTTTTGTAAATTTCTGCATTAGAAATTAATCATTCGCCCATTTGCATTATTGAAAGTACATAAAATTAAAGCTCGGGATCATATACTGTTTTTTGGTATATCTGCAGATGCGGATACGTCAACGTATAAGATACGATTGATACGTCTTTAAATGACCGACCTCTAGAGCATTTGCATTAATCAAGTATTTGCTGGCGTATCCGTATCGGCGTATCGTATAACACGTATATAAGGAAAGAATAAATTAAGGCTAGTTGGTCCCGATGAAAATGTTATAGAATACATTAAATTTTAATTGAGATCGGGGTAAAATCATTATTGTAAACAAATCTGTTCGATACGTATACGTCAATCCGTGCACGTATCCTGATACATGATTAGTGCAAATGCTCTTCTAGTACCAGCACTTGTAACAGCTTTAGATGAATTAATCATTGTATTATTCACAACTGATGAATTATGATCATTGTTAATTGATGATAACAAAATATCACATTGCTCTTTAAAAGAGGGACGAAAGATACCAAAGGGACAGTCAAACTCTTAAATCTAAAACAAACTGACAACGCCATGACTAAAAAAGAAAAAGACAGACAGACGCAGCGACATTAAGGTGGTTTTCCCGCAAAACCGAATAAAAAATTAGTGCAGTACAACAATGTATTAGTTTGTGATTAGGTCTAGTTTATGGTGAATCACAAGTGGTACGTCAATCATATTTGGTATGCAGTTTATTTATTTATAATATTAAAAAGAAGATGTGGTATTATTGCCAATGAGCAAAGCCATACCATATAGTCCGCTATAAAAGGCCCTGATAAGACTAATGTAAAACAATTCAAACGAGAAAACTAATATTGCCACATCTCATTTCCATGGGGGATTATTTGGCCCTGCTCCCTCAGTCCTGGTCTATTGACTTAAAAACTTCGGACATAAGCTTGTTAATGATTAAAAGCTTGTATCTTGAAGGAAATTTTGTACTTGTGTATCTGTATTTTACTTGTAAATGGACCAGTTAACAGTACGTCCAGTCTGCAGTTAAAGTTTACAAGCATTTATTAGATTCATTAACTATCCTGGATTTTTACCCAACTTGGACAGAAGCTTCTTACAATCAAAAGATAGTATCAAGCGGTATATTTTTATTGATTCTTTTCCTCATTTTTTGTTGACCCTTCAATTTACAGCAGAAGTAGGCGAGACACTGGGTTCTGCGGAACCCTTACAAATTTTTAGGTCTTGTCCTCTAGTTCATATTGGAGCGTTTTATGCTGTTTTGTGTACTCATCTCGCTGTTGTTGTATGTTATGATTGCATGTTGTACTTTTTCGTTGGAGTTTATTTGATGATTGTACTCGGAAGCCTTTAAAAGCCTGTAAGGTTTTACTTATACATGTTATGCAAATTGTGACCTGAATGGACAGTTGTCTCATTGGTAATCTAGTCACATTTTTTTCATATCTATGAGCATTTAATGAGGTATACAAAGTCCGTTTTAAAAGCGGGACTTTCTATACTAACTGGACTGAGTACTTTTAAAAGCGATGCACAAATATTAAAATTATCGACTGATCTCGGCCGAGCTAATATTGGTATAAAAAGTCCCAGTTTGAAAGAAACTTTTTTGTTTCCTTGATTTAAGTACTGTATTCTGGTCTATTTGTTCGATGATATGACTTCTTTTTGCGTCATTTTTTCAATGTAGACCTTTGTGTTGGAGTTTGCATGATGATAGATTAAAGAAGAAAGAGTATAAGTGCTAGTTCTCCCACTCTATTTGAAAGTCACAATTTGTAAACCTAGCCTAAACCATTAAAGGCCAAACGGACGGCTGTTGATACAAACGTTTGGCTGCCGCTATAATTCAAGCCTTAAAAATCCACAGAAAATGACTAGTGTAAAACCTTCAAAACAAAAAAACTAACTCTCTGGTACACCTACATTTTGCTAGTTCAGTGATAAGCTCTTGGAAGCCTCCCGAATTATTTTTCATGATTAATCAAATGTTTGTTACTGAAAACACAGAATTTAAACTGGAAGTACATAAACAAAGAATATGGTATCAGTGGCGTATCCAAAGAGGGGGTGGGTGTTAAAACACTTATTTTTGCCATTTTTCTGCATTTGAATGTGGACAAACAGTTGGACCCCCCCCCCCCCCCCCCCCAAAAAAAAATTAAAAAATACACACATTTTAAAATGGGTGGGACAGGTATGACTTGCAACTCTTTATAATAGACAAAAGCAATGCCGAACGTCAAGTAATTCTGTCCATGTACAGGTTAACGAACTTTGTGTACATTGGTTGTGAATTTCCCTTATACACCCCTTAAAAGTAACAAGTGCTTGCTTGCTAATACACAGATGTGACGTAATATCATAACAATGGCCTTGACTTTAAGCGTTGCAGTTTGTAAACAATGCTGGAGACGTACGCTTTTATTCTCAAATGTGCATTATTTATGTTGTACAACCTGCAACGGCAGTCTGAATCGATTTAGGAATAACATTTGTGAATTCCAAAATGTAAGTCAATATATTATTTTGTTATTAAAATCTCTTTTCTGGAAGGGAGAGCGTAATATGGTGTTTCAAATCAAGTAATGCAATCAGTGAATGCAATGAATCAAATTTGTAGAATATAGGATACAGCAGATATATCTTTAATGTTTTCAATCTAAATGTTATATTATGTGTACAAATATACGAAATAACATTTTCAACATCATTATCAAGTAGGAACCACCCGAAAATACAGCCACAAAACAGTGCGAAAGCCGGAAACACTGAAGAGTTCCTTTCAATCGGTCACGCGGGAAAAGGGAGATAATCGTAGTTTTAAAAGATGGCGCCACCATCGTATTGACGCAGTGTTTACCTTACCTTTTAAATTGGCTTAAAAGTTGGTTTCTAGATACTTTAAATGCAGTTTAAGAACTTATTTAGGTAAAATATTGATTTGATTACATGATTGATGAATAACGACTTTGTCAATCGCTTATAACTATACAAATCGAGTCGATATAAAAAAAGGGGGCGTGTTGATTTTTTTTCACAAAGGGAATCCTTGGTCTAAAAATAAGTGACACAAATCCATCCTAAGCCTTCCCATTGGTCAAAACTGGTATGAATCTCGGGGAAACACATGAGGTGATCGATACGTCACCAAATTTACCCATCATTCGTTGCGATGTGAGTGTATTACACATCGGAATGTGTGGAAGGTAACGGCGGTATTTTTGATGAAAACGCAATTGAATTCACAACCAGGAGGTAGAATTAAGGCAGTGTCTGCGCGTACCCGCATGCGGGTACGAATAGTCAAATTGCCGTTCTAGGCTGCGCGTACCCACATCCGGTTTTCTAATAAAATGCCAACGGATCGGGTATAAAACGTGAAATATCTACGTAAATTATCGATAATATGGGGATATCGTGTAGAACGAGTGAAGAGTATGAAAAATAATATTTTCAAGTTGTATTTATTAAATAATGATGCATAATAAACATAACAAAATTAATGCACAATGATGGAAAATTAAACTGTACAGTCCCTGTTAAAGAAAAACATGATAGAAATTAATACTATAATTTTAATGCCAATTCAAAGATTTTTTTTATAAATTAAAAATATACCCATATGATGATATTTTAAAATAATCTTTTAGTAAAATGTAAAACAGAAACTAAAATTTTAAAATAAATAAAACTACTAAAATTGAAGCTTGAGTTTATAAAAATTAAAATTTAAAGAAGCAAGTAATATAATGAATAATGAAACGTGAACGTAGGCTGGCAACATTTGAAATGTGCAGCCTGCCGGGTTGAAATCTGTGCAAATCTCAATTAGTTACATGAATCTTTTGTTATTGGTTTACATTGATATTATTACTTGCTTTTTTTAATTTTCAGAAACTCAAGCTTTAACCTTGATTTTAGTAGTTTTCTTTTACTTTTTTTCTTTTCAGGGACTGTACAGTATCATTTTCTATCATTGTGCATTTAATTTTGCAATGTTTATTATGTATCTTTATTTTTAAATTAATAAATACAATTTGAAAATATTATTTTTTCATATTCTTCACTCGTTCTACCCGAAATCCCCATATTATCGATAATTTTCGTACATATTTCACGTTTCATTCCCGATTCGATGGCATTTTATTAGAAAACCGGATGTGGGTACGCGTAGCCTAGAACGGCAATTTGACTATTCGTACCCGCATGCGGGTACGCGCAGACACTGCCTAGAATTAAACATCCATACGTAGCAAAACAGTGCTGATTTTACAATTATTAGTTCTTTGTTATAAGAATAGATAAGATATGGTTGCGACAATGATTTTTTTAGCCAATAAAAGTCAAAAGGTATGTATGCAAGATGTAAATAAACAACAGCTGATTTTGCGGATTTTGAACATCCATGCCAATACAAAAATAATGTACACCATTGTAATGATCAGAATGCTATAAACGAATAGAATATCTCATGTGATGATAATTTTTATGTATTAAACGATTTATCTGCATGCATAATGACCATGACTTGGACAAAAGTATTTATAATTTTAATGTTATACTCAACTGAGTAAACAATGATTGTGTCTCTTGTGTATAGTTGTCCAATTTGCAATCATAACAATGATTTTTTCTCTTATGGATAGTTGTCCCATTTGCAATCATAAACCAGATTCATATGCATGTATACATTTTGCAAGAGATTGTCACCTTCATTTAGTATTACATGCAAGCTATTTCACTATTTTGTGCTGCATATGATATACTCTGACACTATTTCATGGAGACCCTAAATGTAAGTTGTTGATTTTTACCATTGAGTGTGTATGCAGCAAGATTCAAATGAATAGACTATATAAGTTCAAGAAGTTTACTGTCATCTCTATGCTGTCTCAATATTCCCATTCTAATATTGCTTTAACTGTTCTTGACTTTAGTGTTTAAAAAACCTTTATTTACAGTTAATATAAATATCACCAGCAGAAATTGCTAACAGCTAACAAAATGATATGCACTCTTACAGGCAGGCATGCCATAAAATTCATATGAATAAAAGGAGATGTTCCTGTTCAGTTAACATAGAATGTTTAACCCTGCCATATTCTGTGTGCCTGTCCCAAGTCACATTCAGTGGTTATTTATGGTTCACGTCAAAGCCAATTACAGCCAACCATATGGAATGAGATTTTCTCATTAATAGAGACTTAGTGTTGCCTATATCAAGTGTTTCACTCTGTACAATGACGTCATATAAAACATGATACCAAGAAATACAAAGAATAGCTAAAGTCTCACTCTGTGACATATAGTTAACCTTCGCTATTTTCTTATCCTGAAAGCTTTTAGAAATTCGATATAGGATTTGCTTATTGTTGAAGGCTGAAGCCACCTGTTGCTGTTCATAGCAATGTTCTCATGTCTATAAAGTACTAAATTAATTGTTATCTCATGTGCAGTCATACCACTTCTCCTTAAATACATGTACATTTCTTCTGAATTTGGATTTTGTATGACAGTTGGAAATTAAGAAACATTCACAAGTATTACTCTAGTGTTCATGTGTTAGTATACACAAAGGTCGTTAATCCTTGATGTTTAATACTACTTGTTCTGTTGTCATAATATAAAGCTAATAATGAAAGTTTAACATTTAATTCGAATACATCAGGCATATATATATATATTTTCAATTCATTGTCATATAACTTAGGAAGGCAAAGAAATAGAAAACTAAGGTAAATAATATTAAAATAAAATTAGCAAATTAGGAAAGCAAAAACTAAATCAACAAAGAGTAAATGATGGCGTCATTTATACTGAACATATGTTCTAAGGATGTAAACTTTGATAGATAAATGCCAAATTAGGATTTTAAACCCAATTAAAAGGTTCAATCTGTGATTATCTACAGCAATGCTGTGTCTTCTCCAACATATTCTCTTGTTAGTTCTATAACATTATACACATTAAAATATAATTAGAATTTTCAAAATTACAAATTTCATGAAAAAGACATTCAATCAAATAAACTGAGTACTTAGGGTGCAATACCGTCTTTCCCCAGACAACACAGAATGACTAGCATTCACATAAACTGAGTACTTAGGGTGCAATACCGTCTTTCCCCAGACAACACAGAATGACCAGCATTCACATAAATGAGTACTTAGGGTGCAATACCGTCTTTCCCCAGACAACACAGAATGACAAGCATTCACATAAACATTTGAATATTTGATTGAATGTCTCTTCTTCCCCCATCAATTTTTGTTCAGGGCTTTGTTTTCAGTAACAGATCCTAATCTTACATGCTGATTAATATATACATGTACATGCCACATCTAATTAAAAGATCTTGAAAAATATCATGATTTTATAATTTCAAGTAATCTTAAACATGTTAAATGGTAGTTACGCCTTCCAAAATGAAATCAAAGTATAAACTAAGCAGAATTTGAAATTAAAAAAAATGAGATAAAATAATTTAATAAAGATTAAAAATAAAGAAAAAGAAACCAAGGTCAAAACCTTAAAACTGAAGATTAAAATAAAATAGTCTGAGAGTATTTCAAATACATGAAACTCACAAGAAATAATTAAATACATTTAAAGTGCTGTTTAGTATACATGAATTGAGTAGTAAATGTTCATATTATTGGGTTCAGACATCTGTAAAATCATCTATAGGTCCATCTTTCTACAAGTGAACTTCTCAATGTGGAGTTGCTCTGCTTCTTAGATATTCTGAAATAACATGAATATTATAATGTGTATCAATATGATGAATATGAATGATTATTTCAAATTTTTACAACTTTGGTTGTCAGTGTCTGCAGTACATCATATTTGGATCTATTAAAGCAAACTAACATGCAAGTCAACACTATATACACATATATACAAAAAAAAAGAATGCACTTATGCACAAATAGTTCATACAATTGGTTGTAAGATACTATAAACATTGCATTTGACTATATATCTTCAATAATTAATACACATCATTTAATTATAAATGACCTTAGAAAAAGCTTCATTGATAAGTCATTGTGTTGCTACATGTACAATGTATTTAAAATGAGAATTATGATCAAATTTGCAACTGATTCTTAATCTGAAAAGAAGAATAAGTTTGTGAATCCATCTATACATATAGATTTAGCATATATATTTACAACATCAAACTGGACATCCTTTAAAAATCAGCAATTCTGAAACATATATATATTCTATACTTTACTATACTTTCAAAAATATAATTAAGAAGTGGAAAGTATATTTGCATTTAAATGCCAACATACATGTACAAATGTATAAGTGAGTGAAAACACACATGTACATAATTACAGCAACTCTTCTCTACATTTTTTTTCTATTTATTACATACATGTACATGTATATAAATTTGTATATATACAACAGAGTCAAGAAGGATTAATATCAACACAAAGGCACACATCACATTAAACTTGGCTATCTTTTGCTTATTAAACAATGTTTTAATATTTGAAACATTATCAAAAAGGTATCTTTTGGTCAACACTCTTCACAAGTATACTTAAAATACTTCAACAATATTTGAGACGAGGTCTATTTAACCCCAAAACTATATTTTAACAACTGAATACAATATGTCCATTGATCTAGTCGAGTGGTTAAAAGAATAATTGTTAGCACTGGCTGATTCATAAATAGATACATGTATATACTTTAAACTTCTGTGTCATCTATATCTAAGTAAATCATTTCTAACTCTTGTACAGGATCTTCATAGTCATCTTCATCATCTGATTCCATATCAGATTCATCAGAAGGAACTGGTTCAAGAGCTACATCTGAAAGTGAAAAATCAAGATCAACAGAGATTGGTGCCTCATGCATATTTTTACAGTTGATGCATTTGCAACCAGGGCAGCAAAAACCATCATGGCTATCAGACTTCAACTTCCTGCATTTACATCGATTGGTAATACATCCAGTTTTGCAAGAGCAGCCCTTCGTATACCAATCTACAGTCTTCTCTACTTTCAGTAAGTTGACATCACTATCCCATACACACCTAAGTAAGCTTTCAAAGTGTAGGTTAGTATGTTCATCCTGCAATTTTATAATTTGCCATCCAAAATCTGAAAGAGATGGAAGCTTTAAAAACCCAGTAGACGCTTGTGACCAAAACATAAAGACCCAACAGCATCTCTGCCAATGAAATTTTAATGCGTCGGCATTTGGCATAATTTCAACCTCAGTCAAAATTCTCTCCCACATCTTTTCCCTAATATCTGAAATTAATGTTAAATGTTTTTCATTAATAGTATCTGCATTTATAGTATCAAACAGAGATTTTGGTGATGAAATAGGTAGGAAGGCAGAACAGTGTCTGGAAAAGTATACAGCTGAGATTAATCTGTAAAAGGAATGAAGCCCGGGCTGTGAATTAATATCACATAAGAGACCATGCTCAGAACCACCTGATATAAAACCAGCATACTTTCTAAAGGTGTCAAAAAAAGTTTTCTTGCCATACCCTTTAAAAAAGGAAGTATAATCACATCCACTTAATATATACAAAATTTGAATACATTGTTCTATGTTTTCAATTCCCTGAAAGCAAACATCATTTTTTAATGATCGAACTAATGCGTTCATATCAATAAATGATTTTTCATAAGGAGTATCTTTCAACTGAACAAAAATTGATTTGTTTATATTTTTCAGTATTGGTAAACCTATGAAGTAAACATCTGTATCAGGACTGTAAATGATGATGTTTATAGCAGATGATGTTACAGCATGCAACCATACTCTGGTGTCTGCCTCTTCATGATCGCCAGCTGCATCAACATATTCTGTAATAGAACCATGTTTGGAGCATAGTGCTTTGTCTTTGAATTCATTGTCAAAGCCACCTGCTGTAACTAAAAGAAAATCAGAACTTGAAAACTTTTCATTTGCCAGCTGTAAAAATTTGTCTGAAAGAAAATTAACTAGTAAGCGTTTCTGAAATCTGACACCAATAAAAGATCTCCAGTTCTGAGGCAAGACTGTGTTTGGACATATCTCTTTGTAATCTGAGGATTGTATTTCAGAATCACGTCTGGATCGTTCAAGGTCCTTAGGACTGACACCATTTCTGTTCGGGTGGTCAAATATTATGTGTACTTCTGAGGCCTTGAGTTGGTGATGTTGACGTACTACCCACAAGTCAAAAAGGAAGGCTGCATATTCTGAAAATGTTTTGTGAATAGAAAGAGGACTTGTATTAATGATAAACATGGCATCAATAATAAAAGCTAGTGACTTAGCTGCTGAAATGGAAACTGGCAAATTAGTTAAGAATGATTCTGAATATAATTTCTTAAAAACTGTGGTTGCCCAACTCTTTTGTCCTTTCTCTGGCACACCCTCAGCATCACAAATAGCACGAGGCAGCTGTATAAACTGTTCCAAATTAGAAACTGGCTTGTTAGTTAATTTAGAAAAGGCAATTTTTTTCCTTAAACATGAAATAACAGTTTTTTGATCTTTTATTTCTTTCTTTTGTCTATGAACTGTAACCTTGGAAATACTAAAAGTTTTTAAATTTCTTTTTTTTCGGGGAGGGGGTTTTGTCTTGCTGTCCGTAGTCTTAAGCAAAAAGCAATTTACATAATTTGATAAATCTTCCTGTCCTAACTGTCTGTATTTCATTAAACTGTCAGTCTGTTCAGCTGTTGCATCAGTGTCAGTAAAAATGTGATGCAGTGTCAGTCTATCTCCTGTACCAAATAAAGAAGACTCCTTTAAATGACTAAAATACTCATGAATATTCTTCTCCTCTAATTCAACATAAGGGGTAGTATGTTGCGTATGATGTGGCATTTCATTTTCAAGGAGTAATTTTGTTTTTAAATTGTGAATGGTTTCAGCCCTGTAAGGCAAATAATAGGTTAGTGCTGCTAAAGATGACTGGCTAAAAGAATTTAGAGCATTTTTGGTTTTAAGGTTTATCTCCATTTCATGTGCTTCATCAAGAGCAACTGAGTAGCCATGCTCACCTGAAATAGAGACAGAAAAACAACCTTGGGCAAAAAACTGAATGACCTCAGGGGGATAAGTTTTTAAATCTGCAATATGATAGGGTATCATTCTGAGATAATTGTGCTTGTCAAATGCATGGAACAAACAAGCTAATTGTTTAAGGCAAGCATTTCTTAAATCCCAATCTCTTGTCCTAATTGCAAAATAAAGCCCCAAATAATTCATGAAATCTTCATGAACAAAAGAGTCCCAAAATGAAAATGTTTGGCTTTTCAATTTTTCTTGTTCTCTCCATCTATTAAAATCTTCAAGCATTTCATCTGTAAAGATAGAAAAAATTGAATCTTTTTTGTTGCAAATGTCATTCCACAGTTCTTTGTTACAAAGGTTCTGCTCTAAAGGTACATGAACATCTAAAGAGGATAAAATATCTGAAATAATTTCATTAAAAGATTCTTGATATTGAGTGAAATTCTGAGAACCAGATAAAAATTTACTGATTTGCAACCTCAAAATTGCCTCCCATACTTGCGTTAAAAACCTATGTGTAACTGAAAATTTGGAGCATTCAGTAAGAATTCTAAAAGTGGATCCATGGTGGAATCTGGATGCAAGCTGTTTGAGACCAGCATCTAGGTATACCTTCATAAAAATGGGCAATACATTTTTTAGAATGTGCCAGTCCCCTGGGTATGGAAGGACCCAGTTTAAACTGGCACCATACTCCTTTTTCAATTTGATGAGGTAATCGTAACTTTTACCATCGCCTACAACAACAGCATAATCACACTGACTACCAATCTGAAATTTTTCATGTAATATATTTAGTACTTGTAGAACAGTTTCCTTTTTGTCAGCAGTTTCATCCAGGACAGCAATTGATGTAAATGATGATTTCTCAGTGTCCTGTTTAGGAAGTGAAAAGAAAGTCTTAACACCAGGAACTGAAATGTGCTTCACCTGCAAATAAAATTTAGAGAAACCGTAACGATTCATATCTTCTTTGAACTTGACATAAGATTTGGACTCATTTGAAGAACAGTCAAAATCTGAAAGTGTAACATGTGAAAATCTGTTTTCTGCAATAGATGACGGAAGACCAATGTTGTCTTTTGGATTAGTTATTGCAGTGATGATCTCAATAGGGATGGATCTGTCTCTGGAGGGATCTACAACCATATCATCTGAAAAGGAATCAATATTAACAGACAAATCAACAGTACTGGTAGTTGGTAAACTAGGACAGGGTGTAGCTGTTTGTATAGTTGTTCCATGGAACCCACTTTTATCTTTTCCTGAACCAACTACCGAATAACTTTGATTTTTATCTAAATTATCAAAACTGGCTATAGTAAATCTGTTGGGAGAAATGAATCTGTTTGTTTGCTCCAATTCTTTGCATCGACTTGTTATAAATCGACGCAAAGAGTCTTTGGAGATGCCAGCACCAATTCTTGCATTAATGGACAAATATGCTGAAGAGGAATTTGAAAAATTGTCTGCAACATCTGTTAGTAATAAATGTAATGGTTTTACACACTGTGAATTTTGAGTATTAAAAATACAACTAGAAATAAAAAGTCTGGGGAATGTTCTACATACATTAAAAGGCTGCTCAATGTAGTGTCTGTCCCATGAACCTACATACTGTAACCAGTCTCTGTCTTCTTTGATTGTAGCACTAATTCTAAATAAAAAATTCCATAAAACAGGAGGAATGTTAAGTATTTCTGAACCTGGGTCAAAATTTTTTATATCAGGTAATTCTGTTGATTTCTCTGATGTACATGTATACTGTTTCACAAATGTCCTTAAAATTTGTACAGCCTTATTTAAAATTTCATGGTTAGTCATTTTGGTATTTTTCTCAGAAATTAATTTTTTATTATTGTAAATTAATTTTGTAACTTCTTCATTTTTTTCATTTAATGTACTGTAAAAATTTACTGTCATTGTATGCAAAGAACTGAGTAAATCAGCACCATTCCTGTAAATTAAACTACCATCTTTTTTTCTCTTTGGAACAAAGTGTAGCAAAGCTTTCCCTAACTTTACCTTCAGCATTCTAAGTAACCATTTAAGGTTATGGTTGAGCAGCTTTAATTGCTCATTGCTAGATATGGTACATTTGAATGTAATTATATTTTTTTTCAATAAATTCATATACTTTTCATAAACAACAGGTAATAATAATGGTTTATCATCAAGAAATGATTTGACGACAAATTCAATAACATGATGTAGGGTGACAGTATCAATGTTGTCAGCACATATATCCACAGGGTCTATACATGTCAATTTATTCAAACGTTCAGTTAAATATTGAGGAGTCTGAAATTTTGCCTCTTCTCCTGCTTCAGATCTACAGAACAGGTTAAAACTGTTATAACAGTAGGAACAGCAATAAAAATTTTCTGAAATATTTAATTCTGATTCAAAATTTAATTCTTGCTTAAGATACTGTAAAAACAGGTCATTTGTACAGTCTGAAATACATATAAATCTTTTAGTTTTAGAAATCTTTTCACATACTACACAGACTTGTTCCTTTTTCCAATTACTAAAAGTGTTGTAGTGGATGTGACAAAGTGATAATTGTAATGGGTCTTGTAAATGTTGAAGATTAATATCAAATACTTTTTGAAATATACCTGGGTCAACAGTAGTGTTGTGATCTGCTGAATTGTCACATTTTGAATACTGATGTAAAAAACAAGAAGCCTTTTCATTGATAGATATATTTTTTTTCAATTGTACATGATTTTTTTGACAATGAAGGACCTTGGATGTCCTCAGATGTTCGAGCAAATATTCTTTTGAACTTAAGTTCACATTTCCTGCATATGCATGAAAGATCTGAAATTTTATAATTTTCTGTTATAAAATTATATAAACCAGGATTTTCTGATTTTTTGTGTATAAGGTGGACATAGCGTTTGGAGATATCCTCCTGACCACAGTTACAACATGGCCCTGGCTCTTGATCAGGATGAACCTTAAAACAATTGGACCTCTGAGACATTCCTGAAAATCTGAAGATAGAAATAGAACCCTCAAGTGTTTGAATGTCACTTAATGAAGTCTGAGGAATAACACTACATGATAAGAAATAAAACTGCAATAAAAAACACAACAAAGATATGAAAAAAATCATGTAAATATTTGATTCAATGAACAATATAACAACAAAACAATTTTCTATTCAATGTAATTTATTTACACTTGCAGCCCTACAATTATAAAATGAACAAATGCAGAAACAGCTTTATTTTTGCTAGTACATGGGCTACTCAATGTGCAAATGGGAAAACAATACAGTGCACATGCATTTTCTAGGTATCAAAATATGCTGTCAATAAAAAAATATCTGGAATGGCAATTTTAAATCAAGAAAAAATAGGGGTCAATAGACCAACCAAGTGATACCAATGATGGCCCACATTCTCTAAATCCTACAAAAATAACTACATAAATATATTAAGTTAAATCTGGTCAAACTATATGACAAACATGAGCAATAAATCCTGAGTGGGAAAACTGTCAGAAAAAAAGGTTGTACCCTGGAATGGCAATTTAAAAGATAAATTGGAGGTCAATAGATCAAGCATGTGATGCCAATGATGGCTCACAATCTCAAATCCTGCTAAATAACTACATAATTATATTGAGTTAAATCTGGTCAAACTATATGAGATGCGAGAAACAAATCCTGATTGGGAAAACTATTAAAATAAAAGAATATTCCTGCAAATGTAATGGTTGAAATTCCAGCTTCCTATAATTGCCTCGTTTGCATCTTTCCAAATCGAATGATGGGTAATTATGGTAATTAGGGGAAAGCTTGGCCCTTTTTCTGACCATATTTGGAATTTTTATATTTATAGAGTCTTTAGGATGCATTTGTGTCAGTTATTTTTAGAGGCAGGTTTTACCCGCCATATTTTTGGACGGAGTCTGTGAGATATGTAGGCCAATCTTTTTGAGGTATTTTAATGTCAATAACGCATGTAAAATGTTACTTAAAAGAAAGAGTCATCTAAATAAATAGTTTACCATAGAGATTCAATAAATATATATCGCAGTTTGACTTTTTTTTATTCAGAAAACAAATAAAATTCACACGTACGCGACATAAACAAATCCTCGATAGACTGCGATGTGCGCGCCATCTACATAAACTATCAGTAGGACAACCGGATGTGCCTTTTCAGCCAAAATGTGATTCGGCGGCGCTCAGTAGCCCTACGCCGAAAATTGGACTATTTTGCGTCGGCCGACGTTAACTGAAAAATGGCGCGCTTTTGTAATTTATTTTCTATCAAGTACTGCAAAATACTGACGGGAAAAAATGTTGATTTTAAGCACCTTTGTGTTAGAAAAATAAATAAATTTACATGTTATTTTTGTTCTCATACATTAAAATAACAGGAAACATATATTTTTTTTGTCTAAAGATAGAATTTCGGATTTTGATTGTCTGCACTGTGGAATTAAATAGTGATATTCAAAAGGGGTACAAAAAAAAGCCTATCCTCCGATTGAATAAATTTTTTTACAGCTTATTCTAGTCAGTATTTGGAATCGAAATTCAATAAGAAAATGAGGGTCCAAGCCAGGGCGGAAATTTGTACCCCTTTTGAAGTAGGAGTCCTATTTTTTCAATGTTTTTCATTGCAAGTGCGGAAGGTGGTGGAATTATAAGCGTATTGGTGTTTATATGAAGTATTCACTGCTCTGAAATGAAAAAGGTTATTCCCTGGTATATACATTCCTGAAATAAAACCGTATTTATTGATTTATTAATTTTTATAAAAAAAAAAATATGGAAAAAAGTGTGTTTTTTTTTTAACCTTTTCTCGCTAACGTTACGGCTCGGCTTCAATTATAAGAAAATTCCAAAAATTGGTCGCCTCAATTCTTTTCATACATTCCTGTAATAATCATTGGTATGTATTGTATGCTGTATAAAAAAATTAAACGGTTCTATCGATTAGATATTGAGAAAAACAATATTTATTTTGAGGGTCCCTATCACGGAGAGGCGACTTGGTTTTTTCACCATTATTGTTATTCATGTTTTGGCATTATTTTTTTCGCCTCAATTTTTTCCCAAATTTCAATTTTATGATCCTGAATACATGTAGTATGTCTGTTTTAAAATTTGAAAAATTCTATCGGACAGAAAAAATGAATTGACAACATGCATTTTATGTTTTGACCCGTCACAATACATTGGCAGCGGGCGGACACCATGCATACACTCAAGTGGCTATTATTATATTTCAGCTGTTACTACTTGTTTATTTTTCAAAGATTGTCATCATATTATTTTTTTCAGTTTTTAATTCAGATCAAATCACAATGATTCGGCAATCTTTAAACAAACCGGAATTATTTGGTATTCGCACCGCAAGAGAACTGCATTATATATATATTTCCTTTATTTCCGGCAAAACAATAATATTGTTAGAAAGAAAATGCCAATCGATTGCACCATCCTGAACCTCATCAATAAAAAGAACGCGTCACATCATTTGTCAACTGCGTTCATGGCATTATATTTATCTCCTGGTTGTGCAACAGTCTTGTAATAAGCTCTCCGGCATTTTTCTTTACCTGTCTGGTTCTCGACTGTTACAACACGTTAACATATTAAAATCAGGCTACGACTTATTGAAAATCTGATTGTATATTGAAGATACCTTTAGAAATAATATTTTGAACAGATTAATTTAAAATTCACATATATTTAAAATGAGCTTTCAGTTAAATGTGGGAGATTTTCCACCCCTCATTGACCCAGTTGACAAAATGGGCATCAAAAATTTTCTGAATAATTTTAAATTCTCCAACAAGTTAGCAAACAAAAATGTTGGTATTAAACCTGTTACAGTCAATACTAATAATGCTGTAACAGAAACTATCAGACAGTCTAAACAGAGTTTGAGACAAAAGCCAAAGGCTAAAAATAAACGTCCTGTTTCTAATATTGGTACATGTGGTAGCAGCTCAAAATATGTTCCTAAAATCAACTTGAATTATTGCCTTGTTCCTGACTCGTTCACACTGTCTTTACAAAATTCCTTTGATGTATTATCTATTTCTGACAAGAAAGAAAACTGTCTTAGTGTTAAAATATCTGATACAGGAGAAATTCCTCATGGAAACAAAGATAAAATTCCAGCAGATTATAATAACAGACTCTGTAATACATCTGATAAAAGAACAAGTCTTCATATCCAAGCCTTTGGTAAATCTCTGACATACAATACTTTTCATAAAACTGTAGCAATAGCAAGCCTTAAATTATTTGTTGAAAAACACACTGGAATAAAAAAAAAACTACAACATTTTAGGTTAAAAAATGGTCTTTCATTATCTGTCATGAAGCCAGTCATCTGTGAAGATGGTCTGAAAATATATTTATATCAACCTGGATTGGGGGGTGTTAAAGGTTCAATTTATCACCCTGAAAAAGAATGTGGTCCATGCACTATATGCAAAAAACACAGTAATTATTCATATCGCCACTTGTCTAAAAATGATAAACATTCTGACATTGTTTTAAATTATATTCAAGAAAAATATGGTCTCATAGATAATGACTGCATTTGCAAGACTTGTTTTCTAAAATCAGATAGAGCAGTCAGTAGCAAGAGAAATGAGCAAGATGTACCGATTATTAAAAAGAAAAAGGTTCAATGTACATTACATTCTCTTGATATGTGCTCCCAAGACCTATCTATTTTACGCCAATCACCCATTTCTCTGGATAAAATTAATTCTGTTTTTGATACAAATATTACTGATAATGAAGAGATTTTTCTTTGTGATTCACATTTTTTGAAGGCTTCAAGGTTTGAATCTTCACATGACAAATGTAAAATCTGTTGCTCTATTTTAAAGAGAAAATATAAATTGAGGGTTGACAAGATGGACAAATTGTGTTATTACTTTCAAGACAAAAATTTGACTCCTGTTGATCTATCTAAAAATTCAGATATATGCAAACAATGTTTTTCCTCCATTACAAACTTTTTGGACAGTGATGCTTTTGTTGAGATATTAAGTCGTGAAAAGATTACAGACATTTTGACAAAAGCCACTAACAGCTCCCTTCCCATTTATTTTGATAACAGTAATACTAAATCTTTTGAAATCCTTGTTATTAAAATTTGCAACAATCTTCTGCAGAGAAAGGCACTTCTTATTTCACAAATTGTGCAGTTTTATAAAGATTTTGGGGGGAATTTTATCTCGGACCAGTTGAGAAATCAAAACCGTATATTATGTAATAAATTAAACTTATTATTTGGTGATTCCATTGACTGTAAATATGACCCACATGGTACTATAATACTAATGAAAGGACTGAATATTGTTTCATGTCTTATTGACTCATTAGCAGAATTGAAATTCAAAACATGTACTTCACATGATGAAAATAAACTTGAAGAGAATGTACAACTTAATGATGGAAATGTTTTGAAAAAAGCTGCAGAAATTATAAAATTAAAAATACAATCATCTTGTAAAAACATTAAAAATAATTCAAATAGAAACTTGTCAAATTTTAAATTTCACGACTTCATAGAGAATACTATTGACCCAATATTGTGGAATTTCTTGTGTTCCTTAATTAGTCAGGAAACACAATTACAGCTTCCTTTTGGGGAGAATTCATTAAGTGAGGATTCTGTTCAGTTTTCTCAAATTTTTAATATTTGTTGTTGTTTAATTTTCAACAGAGATTCTAAATGTAATAAATTTCAAATGTTAATAGCTGACATCATTGACAAGTTTACCAATTCCTCTACTGAATGCTTTAACCTTTTAAATAAATTTGGTATATGTGTTTCTAAGCAGACTTATGAGAGATATCAAACTCAAATTGTTGAAGAAAGGAAATCAAATTCAATAAATTCCTCAAAATGTCAATTTCAAATAGCATCTGTAGATAATATTAACAAAAGATCATCTTATGCTGCTGTTAAGTCTACAGATGCCCATCGTGGTTTTGATGGAACCTCTATTCAATTGGTTATACCTAAGCCATCAATAGAGTTATTGCCCGAGGAAAAGCAACAATATTTAAAAGGGCATATATATTTATATGGTAAAGATGAGTATCGTTCCATCAATTTATTTCCAGATAATGATTTTAAAGTTATTTCCCTTTACAAGTCAATTGCCATTTTAATGAATTATGGTTTACTTACATCTGAAAGAGATAATGATGGTATTTGCAATTCTGATATTGAAAAAGTTATGGAAAATTGCCTAACAAATACTGTTATGGATCAATCTCTGAGAGAAATATTGTCAGATCCTTATTATTTAAGTGATGAAAACTTTTCTAAAGTTTCAAAATTTTCTCCAGATGAGGACATTAACCATGAATTATATCTTTTTAATACTAGGAGAGAGTCAGATTTAGTAGATTTAGCTGCTGTTTCTTTTGCTACAGGATGCTGTATTTACATATATGAAATAAACACAAAAAATCCCTTGAACCCAAATCACTTACTCCTTAAAAAGAAAATAAATCCCATGTTTTTAACTAACCATTCTTTCCACATTATGGAGGTTGATGGAAAATACTGTCCTTTAATAAATCAAAGGTTATACTTTGATAGTGGTATTTTTCTCATGTCAAAAAATATTACTGATGTTTCAGATTTAAGGAAGTATAATGGTTTTCATAAAAAATTGTCAAGCATTGCAGCCATTTGCACAGAAGTAATGAAAGAATCAGAAATTCAGCAATTTGCTCGAAACAGAAAAAGAAAACCAGAAGATCTTCATTTCTGTAATCAGCCTTTACTTAATTTAGATAGTTTTATTAATAAAGTTACTATAGAACCTTCTAATAGTAACAGACAAGAATCTAATTTAAAAAAAAAATTCATTGTAAATGATTTTGAAAAATCAGATTCTGAAATTGCAGTGGCCCAAAGCTGTGCTTCTACTTTACTTGAATATTGTTTTTGTAAATTGCCCTGTCCAAATAGCCATTCCCAATCCCCTGGTATTCAAGATTTTATAAGTAAAAAAACTAATAATTCTGTAATTGAAAAATCTGAGGTGAAATATCTGTCTTTGTTGGACGAACAATGTGACAATAAAGATACTGTCAAACATTCTTTAGAGATATTGCATCAGAATTTAAATGTTGGTCAGGATATCAACCATTTAGTTGTTGTTGGTGATGGAAAGACATATGACCTGTTAGTAAAGCTAAAAGAGGAATATGGATCCGAACTTGATTGGGTCCTCCCTTTTCCAGGTGACTGGCACATATTAAAAAATTATCAGAGGATGATTATGAAGTTGTATCTTGATGCTGGTCTCAAAGATTTTATTGAAATTTTCCATCAAGGTGCAACTGCAAATTCAGTTATACAGGCTTTGAACTTTGATAAAACACATAATTTCTTGATGCAATTCTGGGAATCACTTTTTCGTTTTCAAATAGAAACTGTTATTAAATATTATCATTTTAACCATGACCAAAATGACCATCTTATTCATATTAAAAGAGTATCTGACATTTTATCAGATGATACACTTTCCCCTTTAGAAAAAATACAAAAACAAATGAAATTTTTCCAAAATTTTTCATCTGAATATGAAGAATTATTAGATCAGCTTTGTGCAGAAAATGAAAACTGGAGATTTTGGAATACTTTCTTAAGTAAGCACTGCTTCACTTATATTTCATATTTCCTTGCTATACGTTCTGGTAACTGGGAACTTCGTAATTTTTGTATAAAAGAAGTGACCAAAATCACCCAAATCACTGAAAGCAAATATTATGCTCGACTTTTACCATATCATATAGCGGACTTGAAAAATGTTCCAGCTGGCATTATTAAAAAGTTTGAAGAGGGTGCTTTTGTAGTAAACATATCTGGGAGAAACATTCATAGTCAGGGGTTGGATGAAGCACACGAGAGTTGTATCAACCGTGAAGTAAAGGGTGCAATGACAACTTTTTCCTCCTCTGCTCTGTCAAAACTAGTTCATTATCTTCCTCATAGAGCTAAAGTATTAACAAATTTAAAAAATGAACTTCATTCATTAAGCCAGACCTTCACAAAACTGCAGTTACTAGGACAACTTTTGAAGAAGAAAACATACTTTTATATATAAATCATCTCAGGCAAAGCAATTTAGTGCAATTTGAGCATAAAACATTAGCACATTTTTTCAATGATAAAATAATTCTGACAAAATTACAAAAAGATGACTTATTATCATATGAAAATGTAGCCACTACTCATTTGATGACCTACATAAAATCTTGTATGACTGACTTTAAATTTAGACATAATAAAACCAAAAAAATGACCGGTTTTTCATTTAAACCACAAACTGTTTCTTATGTTAAAAAAGAATTAAAAGATCAACGTTTAGAAAATTCGTTACTAAGGAAACAAATTTCCTGGTCCAAAAATCAAAACATACCAGCTTCAGATTTTCAACAGTTTATTGCTTTACCTAAAGCCATTGTGGACTCTGATGGCTTACCATATAAAGGTGACAAATCAAAAACTTTAAAGATTTTCCGTAAACGATACCCAGATTCCTTCACAAATATTTTAACTGAAACACCTCAATGTGTGGTTATAGATGGAATGTTTTTTTTACATACCAAACCCTTGTTATCTTCACATAAAACTTTCACTGATTATGTTATTTATCTTTACAAAAAATGCATATTACCCTATTTTGATAATAATACTACAGTTGAAGTGCATCTGGTTTTTGATGATCAGTCCCCTCCACTTTCCCCAAAGGACATTGAGAGGAACAGACGTGATTTAAAAAATGAAAATACAGCTTGTGTTTCTTTTACCAAATCTTCCAAACTTCCCTCAGATTGGTTGAAATTTTTGGCAAATAGAAACAACAAAAAACAGTTGGTTTTATTAATAAGTGAACAGTTTTTATTACTGTCACAAAATGTAATCAAAGTAAACCAAACATTTGTTGTTGGTGGTGGTTTTGACAATTCTTCTTTATCAAAATGTGTTGTCCAAAATGAGATACGAATAATTAAGAATTTTCAAACAAATATATCAGAGGGGGACAGTCGAGTATGGTTACACACTGAACAAACTTTGTGTGATACTGCTTATTTATTCGCCAGACAATGACACATACAACATTGGTTTACCATTTATACAAACTTTAGACAAACAGGTTTTTGTACAACTTACTTTCAAGAAGGATGTCATATATTTAAACATGAATAAGCTTATTCAGTCCATGAAAAATGATCCAGATTTACAGTGCCTCTCAAACGACAATCTTGACGATATACCATCAATTTTTCAAATGTTGTATATTGTTACTGGATGTGATTATGTATCTTTTTTTAGGGACCATGGTAAAACTTCTTTTTATCAGATATTTTTCAAATATCCAGATTTTATTACTTCCAATAATATTGTAAAGGGGTGGTTGGGAATATTAAGTGAAAGTGATAACAGAGAAAATGCTGGATTTCTTGCTTTTTTACGTTTAGTTGGTTGTGAATATTGGAGGAAATGTTCCTCTGCCTTCTTAAAGGATAGAATCAACTCTCCCCATTATTTATTTCAATCTGTTTTTGTAGAAACATTAAGCCCGTTAGAAAATCACTATATTTGGCTTTCAAAAATTAGAGATGCACTGTACTGTAGAGTGCCATCTGAAGAATTTTTCCTGCCATCTAATGATGCATTATTTTTACATTGGAAAAGGTCTTGTTGGGTTAAATTTGTATGGCAACAAGCTAATCAAAATTTGGTGCATTATCCAATTTTGAATGACTATGGCTGGAAGGTTGATAAAAATGTATTAAGCATTGTATGGGACTCTGATGAAAATTTAGAAAAAATTTCAAACAATGTAAAATTATGGACAGCTGGGTGTGGGTGTATAAAATCAAATTGTAGTGGCAATCAGTGTGGATGTAGGAAGCAAAGAAAGTCGTGCGGTCCTGGATGTAAATGTGGACAGTCTTGTTTAAATTCAAATGGCCCTACAATGTTACCTTCAGGTGATGCAAATATCCAACAACCAAACAAGGAAACCCAAGATGAACCCCTTAATGACTCTGAATCAGACACTGACACAGACTCTGATAATGTAATATTTAATGACTTTTTTCTTGAATTTGAGAATCTTGGCATTAATTTAGTTGAACTGGATGAAACAGATTTACAAACTGTCATCACAGATTTCAATACACATGTTTGAAATATTTCCATTCAAATAACATTTTACATAAACAATTTGAGTTCCAAATATCCCATATCACATGTATTTCAGTACGGTTGTAGCTGTCCACTTGAATTCATCTGTTTTCACATTCTGAAAGCAGAATATATTCAACCATAATGTTCGGTGAAATTTTTTATTTTTTTACATAATACAGTAGAAGTTCCGACTTAGCAGGTAAAAAATATAGATACTGTTTGTGTTGTGTTGTATGTATGCTCATATTTAAAATTATACTGTTAACTTAACTTACTTTTTTAATAAAAAAAAAAAAATCTTCTTACATAATGAAGAAAAAAAAAAAAAAAAAAGGTTGATAAATGGGTTAGTTACTATGACCAAGTCCAAGTCACACCTCCACGCGGTATCAACTGGAAACTCTTTACTCAGTAAAGTGGCCAACGTGACAGGGCCATATTTTATGTAAATATTTCATTTGGGCTTCATGTTGAAAGTTGTATCAAGTAGGGTTTATATTACATGTTAAGTTTTTTTCACGCAGTTTGGCTGCTTCAGATTGACAATTTCTTTTCAAATTGTTTGTGTGCTACAGGTTGACATTTGTCTCCAATATTTTTTATGTGCTTAATGTTGATAGTTTTCTCAAATAGATTTTATGTGCTTCATGTTGACAGCATTTATCAAATATATTTATGTGCTTCACATTGACGGTGTTGGTCAAATAGTTTATGTACTTCACATTGACGGTGTTGGTAAAATAGTTTATGTGCTTCATGTTGACGGTGTTGGTCAAATAGTTTATGTGCTTCATGTTGACGGTGTTGGTCAAATAGTTTATGTGCTTCACCTTGACGGTGTTGGTCAAATAGTTTATGTGCTTCACGTTGACGGTGTTGGTAAAATAGTTTATGTGCTTCATGTTGACGGTGTTGGTCAAATAGTTTATGTGCTTCATGTTGACGGTGTTGGTCAAATAGTTTATGTGCTTCATGTTGACGGTGTTGGTCAAATAGTTTATGTGCTTAATGTTAACAGTGTTGGTCAAATAGTTTATGTGCTTCATATTGACAGTGTTGGTGAAATAGTTTATGTGCTTCATGTTGACATTGATGGTTAAATAATTTATGTGCTTCATGTTGACAGTCGTTTCGCAAATAGTTTATGTGCTTCTTGTTCACAGTGTTTCTCAAATAATATTTCTCAAAATAATTTCTTTGTACTTTATGTTGACAGTTTTCTCAAATATATTTATGTACTTGACATTGACAGTGTTCCCAAATAGTTTTAATGTGCTTCATGTTCTCAAATACTTCATTTGTGATTTGTCTTGACAATTTTCTCAAATCCTATACTGAGTCAGCGCTTGCCAGAATTAAATTTATAAATCACAGAGAAAAATATGAGAATCAACATATAATAACTTTCATGACATTTAAGCTAATTTCTTATAATGTGTTTCAATCCAAAATTTATTACTTTTTTTGCACATTTTTCTTTCTGAATGATAAAAATTGTTAACTGCTGGATGACAGTTTCAACCTATATTCATTTTTATGTATGTGAATATTAAAAACATAGTTGGTTACAATTACTTACCATTATCACAATCTGAAATTTGGTTCATGATCCATTTAATCCATGTCCCGAAAAACACCAAGTTGTTGACTGCACATTATTGTATGATACTTCTGTAAAATATAAAAATTCATGATAATTTGAAGAAAAAAAAGTTAAGTGCTGGAAAGATATTCTGTTCAAGCTGAGAATATAAAAATATATGATTAAACGGTATTAAAAAACATTTTGTTGAAGTTGAAAACAGTATAATATATGTAATACTCTTACATTTCTAATTTAAATATTTTGATATTGTAAAGGTTATTTCCCCTTGACTTAAAATATGACATGCACTCTTTATGTACATTGGTACTGTTTTTTAACATCATATGGTAATGTGTTTAAATATCATAGTGTAATGATTAAAATATCCAGGATATACAAGTTTAAAAAAAAATGATATATTCAAAGTGCTTATTTTAAGTGTTTTGATATTGTAAGAGTTATTTCCCCTTTACCTGAAATCTGACATTTTTCTAAAGGATACAGTTTAACATATTTTATCACTTTGCATTGCCCTGATATACCTCCTACAAAGAATGACACATCTTTAATAGGAGTAAATTGGTAAATAATAAAAGTACACAATTACCACTTGTTAAGACTCTAACCAGTAAATGACTATCTTAATTTTTTTTTTATAATTTTACAGCAGAGATGATTAAATAAACCTGATTTGTGAAACAATTATGCTGACAATGATAATACTATTTGTTACATGTATAAATATCTGTTAAGCCTTTATCACAATTGTAATGTGTGAGAATTACTATGAACACAAATTGTATTATTTGAAAAAGTACAAGCAAAATTTTTTATATATCGTAATCTAGATTTATAAATCATAATTAGGCCACAATCTGCTTACTATTTAAAAATGTTAACCTTATCAAATATTTCCTGTATCTCACCATCTTTTAGAATTGTCTGTGGATAATTCTTTGATATTTCATTTGTCAGTTTGTGCTTTTGATTGGATCCAAATCACATTGTAATACATGCTGCTGAACACTGTCCTGTTGGAAATAATAGCTGTATCTATAAAACATCAAAATAAAACAAATGGAGACATATTAAAAGTTTGTTATAAAGGTACCAGCAATTGATATAAACTATAACTAAGAAATGTATGCTACTTTAAACCACAATCTTTAAGTAAATATTTTCCATAAAAAAAAATGCTTATACATGTATCAGTCAGTAAAAGATAAAAGACACTTTTCAGTACTCATCTTATGCACTTTGGTCTCTGGTACAAAGTTATTTTATTGGCAATCATTCCACAAGTTCTCTTTTATTACATTGTAAAATATTTCAAAGAAAGTGGCCAAATTTGATTAAAATCAAAGCTCAGTCAGCCCAAAGTGTGGCTGCGTACTTATACATCCCTCTTTTGTTATATAAATCAACTCTTTGTAATCAATTACCGAACTCATTTTTTCTTTGTATTGTTTACTTCTAACCCAATTAATCTGAAATTTTATACAATTTGATTGAAAAGCAAATTTTGTAGCAATAAATATGAAATGAGGTATACTAATTTCGGATAGAAATTATCTTAATAAGTCTATCATATTTAAAACAGAACTGTTTACCCTTTCAAATATTTCCTGTTTTCCACTGTAAATTCTTTTTCTCTTGATTCTATGGTTCCTAATGTATGCTTTAATGTCCACATCTTTTGATCTGATCCAAATCACAATGTAATACTTGCCGCTGAACATTGTCCTATATGAAATAATAGCTGTATCTATAAAACATTAAAATAAAACAAATGGAGATATATCAAAAGTATATTATAAAGGTACCAGAAATTGATATACCCGTAAATTAAAACCAAGAAATAAATATACTTTAAATCACAATCTGTTACCAAGTTTTTTTCAATAAAAAAAATGCTTGTATCATTATTCCTGATGTAGAGGACAAGAGACACTTTTAATGACGCATCTAATGCACTGGTCTGGTACAAATGTATCTCACTCATGTCATTGGCAATCATGCCACAAGTATTCTTTTATTATTGTAAAATATTTGAAAGAAAGTGGCCAAATTTGATTGAAATCAAAGCTCAGTCAGCCCAAAGTGTGGCTGCGTACTTATACATCCCTCTTTTGTTATATAAATCAACTCTTTGTAATCAATCACTGAACTCATTTTTTCTTTGTATTGTTTACTTCTAACCCAATTAATCTGAAATTTTATACAATTTGATTGAAAAGCAAATTTTGTAGCAATAAATATGAAATGAGGTATACTAATTTCGGATAGAAATTATCTAAATAAGTCTATCATATTTAAAACAGAACTGTTTACCCTTTCAAATATTTCCTGTTTTCCACTGTAATTTCTTTTTCTCTTGATTCTATGGTTCCTAATGTATGCTTTAATGTCCACATCTTTTGATCTGATCCAATTCACAATGTAATACTTGCCGCTGAACATTGTCCTATATGAAATAAAAGCTGTATCTATAAAACATTAAAATAAAACAAATGGAGATATATCAAAAGTATATTATAAAGGTACCAGAAATTGATATCAATTAAAACCAAGAAATAAATATACTTTAAATCACAATCTGTTACCAAGTTTTTTTCAATAAAAAAAATGCTTGTATCAGTATTCCTGATGTAGAGGACAAGAGACACTTTTAATGACTCATCTAATGTACTGGTCTGGTACAAATGTATCTCACTCATGTCATTGTGAATTGGCAGTCATGCCACAAGTATTCTTTTATTATTGTAAAATATTTGAAAGAAAGTAGCCAAATTTTATTAAAATCAAAGCTCAGTCAGCACAAAGTGTGGCTGCGTAATTATACATCCCTCTTTTGTTATATAAATCAACTCTTTGTAATCAATTACCGAACTTATTTTTTCTTTGTGTTGTTTACTTCTAACACAATTTATCTGAAATTTTATACAATTTGATTGAAAAGCAAATTTTGTAGCAATAAATATGAAATGAGGTATACTAATTTCGGATAGAAATTATCTTAATAAGTCTATCATATTTAAAACAGAACTGTTTACCCTTTCAAATATTTCCTGTTTTCCACTGTAATTTCTTTTTCTCTTGATTCTATGGTTCCTAATGTATGCTTTAATGTCCACATCTTTTGATCTGATCCAAATCACAATGTAATACTTGCTGCTGAACATTGTCCTATATGAAATAATGGCTGTATCTATAAAACATTAAAAAAAAAACAAATGGAGATATATCAAAAGTATATTATAAAGGTACCAGAAATTGATATAAATTAAAACCAAGAAATAAATATACTTTAAATCACAATCTGTTACCAAGTTTTTTTCAATAAAAAAAATGCTTGTATCAGTATTCCTGATGTAGAGGACAAGAGACACTTTTAATGACTCATCTATTGCACTGGTCTGGTACAAATGTATCTCACTCATGTCATTGGCAATCATGCCACAAGTATTCTTTTATTATTGTAAAATATTTGAAAGAAAGTGGCCAAATTTGATTAAAATCAAAGCTCAGTCAGCCCAAAGTGTGGCTGCGTACTTATACATCCCTCTTTTGTTATATAAATCAACTCTTTGTAATCAATTACTGAACTCATTTTTTCTTTGTGTTGTTTACTTCTAACACAATTTATCTGAAATTTTATACAATTTGATTGAAAAGCAAATTTTGTAGCAATAAATATGAAATGAGGTATACTAATTTCGGATAGAAATTATCTTAATAAGTCTATCATATTAAAAACAGAACTGTTTACCCTTTCAAATATTTCCTGTTTTTCACTGTAATTTCTTTTTCTCTTGATTCTATGGTTCCTAATGTATGCTTTTAAAATATTTGAAAGAAAATTGACAAATTTGATTAAAAATAAAATCAAAGCTCAGTCAGCCCAACGTGTGGCTGTGTACTTATACATCCCTCTTTTGTTATATGAATTGACTCTTTGTACTCGATTACAAAACTTATTTTTTCTTTGAAATGTTTACTTCAAACACTAATTATCTGAAATTTTATAAAATCTATTTGAGTCTAAAGCAGATTTTAATTTTTGTAACATGATAAATATAAAATGAGGTATGCTTATTTCCTTATGGAAATTATAATAAATTTATTTCATCATCAGAATATTACTGTACATTGTACATGTATTTAAAAAGAAATGTTTACCATGCTTACCCTTTCAAATATTTCCTGTTTTTCACTGTCTTTCCTTATTCTCTTTAGGTCATATGTCATGTATGTCGAAATGTGTGCCTCAAAATTAACATCTTTTGATCTGATCCAATCACTTTGTAATACTTGGCGCTGAACACTGTCCAGTTTGAAATAATAACTCGAGCTGCAATACATTTTACATAACATATTTAGAGGTTGAGAATTATCATGGATGCACTCATATTCATTTTTAACAAAAACCATCTCAAAAGTGACATATCATGGCATATTTGATAATTGTTTCATAGCAAAGCTTGAATTTCAGCATAATAGCTATATGAGTTAAAATCTTTCATATGAATTAATTGAATCAACTATTACAATGTACTATTAAAAGTCTATGAATGTATGGACACTTAGATTTAAGTGTTTTATAAAAGTGGCAAAAATATTTCATCAATTCAGATTAACCCGAAGGTTGAGGCAACATCGACCCTTGATCCTTTTCTTAATATCTGCTCCTTTCTTTCCAATTTTCACTTTTTTTAACATATATGGACCATAATTTGGTATTCGGCCTTTGGTTTCTTTTTGTATCCTTTTTTATAAGTTCTAAAATTTTAACTTTTATTTTGTGGGTTTTGTTGGTGTTAGAATAGTATGAATGGAACAATTGAGTTTTTCGAGAAAAAATTAATACATTTTGATTCACCGTTTACGTGACATGAAACCAAACAGGAAACCAATCTTTATTTTCTTTATTTTGCACAATATAATTCAAAAGGCATAAATAAACACCATTTCTAGTGTTACTTGCTTCATGTTAATATTTAAAATCTATTTTCAATGTTATATTAAAGTTTTTTTTAAACCTGACAGGAAACCATAAGAAACCGAAAGCATTTTTTTAGTTTTATTTTATTGCAAAATCTGCTTAAAATAATCTGAACAGTATACTTTTTCTTAAAATCCATCTTAAATGTAACAGTATTATAAAACTCCTAAATATGTGCTTGTTTTGAAAACAATTAGTACAATTTATTCAGAATTTTCCATATTTTCTCCATTGATACAGGATACCATAATCGTTGTATCTTGATATTTAAGCAAAAAAAATGTATTTATATTTGGTTTTGATATTCCAGTTATATACAATTTATTCCAAATCATTGGCAATGTAACATTCTTTAAATCCAGTAAAGAAAAAAACTTTTAACTTGGAATTAAAATCTTTAAAATAGGCACAATGTGATACTTGTGACCTGTACACCATCTACATGGTTTCCACATTTTAACCTACTTTAGTGGACTAAAATCAATAAAGCACTTCCTTTCAAGTCATGCATGGTAAAAGTTTACTTCTTCTTTGACAAGTTTATTGCGTTTCTGATAAGTGTTTGCAGAACATGAATAAAAAATATTAATTAAAAACTGTGACAGGATTCCAAATTTGTACATTCTAAGTGTAACAGTATATTAACATGTATTTGTTATTAAATTATATTTATTCACCTAAAATATCCAGTAATATTTACTGCTGAAGTTAAATCAATCCAACGAGCATTGGTACAATGATAAGAGACGTAATTTCGATTGATTTTTCCAAGGACTCTTCACGTCATTATCGGGAAACGAAGTGTGTTCTAACGTCTGTCAAATATGAAATCGATTTTGTCAAGTCATTGGGCATTTATTTTCACACAGGATCGTATGTAACATTATGCACATAGGAAAAATAACAGACCACCGGCGCAATCTCTTTGACAATTGTATTTTCCTCTTTTAAACAAGACGAAACAAGTCTACAGATTATGTTTGCTAACATCCCGTTGGAAACAAAAACAATGTTTAGACCTAGTATTTCGTACATCTGGCTGTAATGGCGTTATCACATGTTAGTCACGTGTTTCACGTATGACCAGAAATGGTTAGAACTTGAGGACAAAAACAATTTTAATAAATAACTGGACTTCTGTTTCGTGTGAAATGTAACGCATAACAACTACGTAATTTTCTTACTTAATTATTACGAAGATCAAAACAAGAATGTAAATCATCTCGGATTTACCTGTTTGAACATCTCGCGAGAGTTCATATTTGCATATTGTTTTTAAGAATTATATTACAACAAAGCAGATTACATCATCTAAAAATTGCGTTACGAAATCGGACACAAAAATCACGCCACTGTTCTTACATCTGCTACATAAATACTTATATTTCTCGGCATTTTCTTCTCACTATTCTTATTGGTCGATGTTCTTTGTTATTTGAAAGCAAAAGTTACGAATTTGCCGGTGACGATTATCTATAAATCAGTCAGCGTTATGCTCTTCGGAAGCAATAAATAACGCGAGAAACGACACAAAAATACAGTTGTAGAATCTTTGAAATTCATTTATTTTAATTTTTTTTCTAGGGAAGAGTAGCACACACTTGTATGTTGATAAAAATAATGGCATCTTTAGATGTAGTTGCAACTTTTCTTACAGTAATTCACATTTTATCACTTTTCTATAGTTATAGGAGACGGAGCCCAATAGCAAATTATGGTCCATATTTTAAACTAACCAGTTTAATAAGAGGACAACAGAAAACCAGGACAACAAGTTAGAGCTGATTTCTTATTGATAAATGGCATAATTGTTAGGTTAAAAAATATGTGAGTGTGTTTCCTGATACATCTTTGAATAGATAGGGTATATTTTAATAGGTACAGTAGGTAGGAATTTTTTTCCCATTTAACCATTTTTATTATTTTTTTTATACATAGACTGATTGAGTCTATGGGAGGGACATTATGACTTTAACACTGCGTCTTGAAAAATTAAACTTCATGTAGGCTTTTTTTTCGCTTACAAAATAGGAAAGCATGTTTGTAGAAAAGTTCAGAACACGCATGTTTGTAGAAAAGTTCAGAACACGCATGTTTTTTGTTTGGCCTAATAATTGGCTAATTATAAAATCACCGGGAACATAATACATATATCAGAGACAAATTGCAGTGGTACCAGGTTTTAGAATTAGTTGTCGGTATGAACTGACCACATATGGATTTTAATTTCACTCACTTTGTTCAGTATTTGGTGTTTATCTTCCCAGATTTACGAAATAGTCGTTTGCCATGTGGTGGGGTCCTCAAGGTGGCACGGTAGTATTTGATTTCCAGAATTTAGGTTGCTCTTTTGTGTACCCTACTTAGGTAAATGTATCTAAACAGTGTGATTGGACACAAAATACAGTATCAACTGAACATACTTTCCCAAACTGAGTGATGAATCAGGTGTAGAAAAATATGAAATAATTTTACATACAGATGAAAATGAATTTTTGAGAATTTTTTTAAATTTTGCATTCACTGCACCATAAAAGACCTAAAAGTACTAGTGGCCTTAGGATTTTAAAAATAGCAAAAAAAGTAAACGGTCATGATACATATTCCAATTCATTTCTAAATGGTAAAATGAAAGTACTTTAGTTAACTGTGAATGTAGATTTTTTTGCAGTGTCAGAAAGTGGTGAAAATTCTAAAAAGGCTATCATTATCCCTTATGGGCCAGGAAATACTACCGTGCCACCTCAACGCTGGAAAACGGATGTCTTGTGAATAGGTTTATTACCGGAGTCAAACGCGGATACCTTGCGTTCAAATCCGAATTTTATCTTCTTTCATGTTGGTGGTTATGATGAATAAAAATGAAATGAATGGTATTGCCTGCATCAAATCTTTTACACTTCGGTTCATTTTTTCGAGTATTTAAATTTAGATGAACGCACTTTCCTGTAAAATATTTCAGCCAAAAATAGAAAGTAAGCCTTTCCTTCTTAAGTTATCGTGTATAGTATAATGTTTAAGCGTCAACTTATGATATCATAAACTTATCAGCCTGAAATGCAAATATCAACGTAAAGTTATGGCCGCCATTACGTATTGACAACGTCGTCTAGTGAACCGTATCACTGAGCGGCGAAATCCTTACTCAGGCACATCCGGTTGTCCTACTGGATATTTGAAAAAAAAAATGACCAAAACGTCGGATGACGTCATAGCGAATTGTTCTAAAATTGTGCATAGCATTTCCCGCTAATTTGCGTGCAAAAATAAGATTTTCTGATTCAAATTACTAAAAAAAACTCGATTTCCATGTTACAAGTTACGCTCATATTTTTTGACGTATTTTTCCCTTTAGGGTTATTTGATTTAATTCTATGTTATAATTTTATTATTTCAAAGATATTACTATAAAACTATAGTCTTTTAGACATTACATATCATACCATAAGCATAAAGCATAAAAGATTTATTAAAAGTCGGTTATACGTATAACAATACAACATAAGCTCTGTAGAGCTTTTATCCGACATACATATAAGACAAGCACAATACATAAAACACATAAAACATAAAGCACATCATGCAAAATGAATAATGTTATCAAGCACAGCAATAAGCACAATTAGAGCATATATTTAGCAAACATAAAATGCAGATAAACTAACATTCATGCAATAGCTATTATAAAGCACTAAAAGTAATTCAAGCATTAAGAACACAAATAAAAAATTATGCCAAATAATTTAAAAGCCAGAGTATACAAGATAAATAAATTGGTCCTACTAAAAAGCGCCCGAGAGCGCCCGGGAAAAGAAAAAGCGCCCGGGGAAAGGAAAAAGCGCCCGGGGAAAGGAAAAAGCGCCCGGGGAAAGGAAAAAGCGCCCGGGGAAGGAAAATTAGCGCCCGGGAGAATAAAATAATAATATTTTATAACAATACAAAGTTTTCAAGTTCCTAAAAAAAATCATTGCTTGTTTTGTCCTAAATATAAATGGGGATATGTACGATGCTACATCGAAAGTGTTGTTTATATCTTTTATAAAACTAAAACTTTGACTGTTTTAATGTCTATGCTTATCAGGAATTTAATGCTTAGTTTTTGAATTAAACCAAACTCCTGCTTTTTAACCCCTTCATTTAACTACTGTACATGTATAGTACTGCTTTATTTGCTGATTTATTCTGTGTTACTTTTTTAATTTTGATTAGATAAATATTCATCTGTGAAATTTAAGTTTGTTTTTTTACATTTTTCATTTAAATATTGTTTTTGGAAAACATGTCTTTTGAAGTTTTACATTTTATAAATCTTCCGCATAAACTGTGATCTATTATTATCTGTCTTTCGAAATAGTATTCATATATTATTGTTAAAATTGAAACATTCATACATGTACTTGTTTTTGTGCTTTATTTTAAATGTCTATTATCTGAATTTGCAAATTACTTGTATAATTTTTTTTTTAAAAATCAATGCACATAACTTATTTCATCGACACAAAGTTGTCTCATGCCAATATAATATCTATATATTTTCCCCGGGCGCATTTCTTTTCCCCCCGGGCGCTATTTGTTCATCCCCGGGCGCTTTTTCTTCACCCGGGCGCTCCCGGGCGCATTTTAGTAGGACCCAAATAAATAAACTGATCTTCAGCTCATTGAGATCTGCAGGAGGAACACTGACACGAACTGCCCTCCCAATTACCAACCAAACTTTTAAACTGACCCAATGGCATTTCTTCCCTCATTTTATTTGGCAGTTCGTTCCAGAGTTTGGCTCCTGCTGTCTAAATGAGTGTAGCCCATGGGTAGTTGTCCTTACCCTGGGAACATCTGCTATGTTGTTATTTCTAAGAGTAATTACATTTTTTTAATTTCAAAAAGTTCATGTAGATATAATGGACATCGTTTATTAATAATTGTATATACCTCTATTGCTATCATTCTAATTCTTCTGATTTCTAAGATTGGTAATTTTGATTTAATTAACAGTTGTTGATAGGAACTACAATAGTCTTCATATATAGTTCTTAGGGCACGCTCCTGTATTTTCTCTATTTTTATGGTGTTACAATCACCACAGAAGTGCCATATTACAGGACAATAATTAAAATTTGACATTATAAATGAATAATATATAGTAAGTCTACCTAATTTTGTTAAATGTTTACCAATACGTTTGAGTACATGTAATTGTCTTGATGCCTTTTTACAAATATTGGAAATATGGGCATCAAACTTAAGTTGATAATCAATTGTTACACCCAATAATTTTACTTCTTTTTCACAATGTATAATATTACCATCTAGATTAAATGAAATGTTTTTATTTTCAGTTTTCTTGCCTATGGCTATTGCCTGAAATTTGTCAGGGTTGGCCTTCATATGATGTAGACTGAACCAATTTATTAGCTCTTAGCTTTCTTTTTCTAAAATATTTACCACAGTGTCTATATCACAGTGTGAATATGACAAAGTATTGTCATCTGCATAATTATACAATGAACTGCTTGAAACAAAATGAAAAATGTCATTCAAAAAAATGCTAAAAAGTACAGGTCCTAATATAGAGCCTTGCGGCACACCTTTATATATATCTTTCCATGTACTTATATTTATACCAATTTTTACACATTGTTTTCTTTTACTTAAATAGCTGTCTATCAAGCCTAAAGCTGTTTCAGATAACCCATACGCCTTTAGTTTTAAAATTAATAAATTGTGAGGAAGGCAATCAAAGGCTTTCGAGAGGTCCATCAACACAGCAGCAATATATTGATTATCATCAATAGCTTTCTTCCAATCCTCAACGATTTTCAAAAGTGCTGTCTGGCAGTCGTATCCTGCTCTAAAGGCAGACAAATATAGGTGAAATATATTTTGAAAAAAATCAACTAGCTGTTTGAAGATGGCTCTCTCGAAAAATTTTGATACAACAGGTACAATACTGACTGGCCTATAGTTGCCAACTTCCAGTTGACTATTCTTTTTGTGAAGTGGCACCACTTGAGCCTCTTTAAGTTTGTCTGGAAATACAGAGTGCTCAATAGATTTGTTTATCAATTTTGTTATTGGTGTCACAACTGCTGGTTTTGCCAATTTCAGTATTTTAACGGATAACCCGTCTTTACTTGTAACCTTATTTATACCAAGTTTGTTTATATGTTTTTCTACAAACTTCTCTTCTATACATTTAAAAATTAAATTAAATTACCTCCAGTTTTCATTTATTCTAAAAGCTCAAATTAGGAAGAAAAAACGCGGAACTAGTAGGGTTCACCAGAGACATATAATACTATTAGATGTCCCTGGGTTCACCAATACTGTGCGTACAGTCCACAGGCGCTTGGGTCCATGATACAGATTTTTTTTTTTTTTTTTTTATTAAAATATTCAATTTTCTAAATTTATAAGACATATCTATCACTTCTGTGCATGTCTCGCCTAGTTTCGAGTGATTTAAACGACCCAGAGAAAATACCGAATTTTACTATCCATACTAAGAAAAAATTCGGTATTTTCTCTGGGTCGTTTAAATCACTTTCTTAGTATGGATAGTAAAATTCGGTATTTTCTCTGGGTCGTTTAAATCACTCGAAACTAGGTGAGACATGCAAAGAAGTCATAGATATATGTATTATAAAAATAGAAAATTGAATATTTTAATAAAGAAAAAAAAAAGAAAGAAAAAATCTGTATCATAGACCCAAGCGCCTGTGGTACAGTCATAACTATTTGGGCTACCCCATCCTGAGTTAGGAAACAGTAGATCTTGCCTTACGGTCGTAAAACTTTCGAGCAAGATTTTTGTGCTCAGACTCGAGAATCAACCAATCAAAATAAACGATTTGGTGTTTCGAGCATGATTTTTGTGATCCAAGCACTGAGCAAAGTTTAATGACTTCAGCCCCAGATGGTCTTGTAGGTATTTTTACTAATCCGTGTGATATTTTATAACAAGTTCAGTGGCGGATCGAGAAATGAAACTGAGTTAAGTAGATCTTATGGTCTTGTAGGTATTTTTAATAATCCTTGTGATATTTTATGACAAAATCAGTGGCGGATCGAGAAATTTTCATAAGTGGGGGCCCACTGACTGACCTAAGAAGGAGCCCGCTCCAGTCACGCTTCAGTGATTCCCTATATAAGGAACCCAAAAAGGGAGGGCCCGGGCCCCCTGACCCCCCTAAATCCGCCTCTGATGTTGCTGACCAAAGACGCATTATTTAAAGTTTACATGCCATTTGAATTATTGCGCGGAAAGAACTCGCACGTGTTTTAATTAAATAAGTTATTTCCCCTTAGTACCGCGAGAAGCTACGTAATGTCTTTCTGGTAAGCAAGATTCCTCTTCAAACTTCCAGATAATTTCTTTGCTCTGCGGAAAACATTTATTATGTGAACTTTAAAAGAAACAAGGTAAGAAAGAGATTATTTACAATCACTTTTTCACTATGTCTTCAAATGACAAATCAAATCAGTCAAATCTAAATCAACACTATGGTTGTCACGGAATATCGATCAATATAAGTTCCAAAAGGAAAACATATTCTGGAATATTATTTCCACAGGAATAAATATTACAGTATATGTTCCTAACGGAATAAATAGTATAGAATATTTGTTCCAACATGAATAGGTATTCTGATAACAAAGTTTCCAGTGGAACTTCTGTTAGGCGGAACATATACGTTGACATGGTCACCATTTATAAACATGATTAACCTCAGTCCTGGATACCATCATTTTAACCAGTTTTTATCCATGCACAACTTGTTGCAATATTTTACATGTAGAATGTGGGCAGAATATGGAAGAAGAAATCAATGACATATATCTAAGACGCTAGAAATAATATTCATTGGACAACTTTCGTTTCTGTGCACACTTGTGCACTTTCTTCTTTATGTAAATCCCTCCATTGTTGGAGCACATATAGCTGAATGTGTTATAGAGGAAAAGCATGTATGCATATATTAAATTAATCCATAATATTAAACATTAAAATGCAGCAATGAGCATAATAGTTTTATTATTTTACCTTACACCATCAAAATAGAAATTTATGTAAAATTGAGATTGGAAATGGGGAACATGTCAAAGAGACAACAATTACCGGGTTAACCCGACTAAAGAGCAGAAAACGGCCTATTAGTCTTCAACACAGCGAGAAAATCCAGCACCCAGAGGCGGGCTTCAGTTTGCCCCTAAATAAAATTGTGTACTAGTTCAGTGAAAAGGGACGTCATACTAAACCCCTCCAAAACATATAAATGAACTAAAATAAAAAAAAAACATACAAGACTAACAAAGGCCAGGTGCAAAAATGGGACGGGGTTATACAAATTTTATGAGATCTCAACCCTCCCCCTATACCTCTAGTCAATGTGGAATAAACAAACACACAGTAATACACACAATAAAACTCAGTATGAACATATAGCTTTAAAGCTTGTTTTTTTGTGTGAGCCAAGGCTCCGTGTTGAAGGCTGTACATTGACCTATAATTGTTCACTTTTTTTTAAATTGTTATTTGGATGGAGAGTTGTCTCATTGGCACTCACCACATCTTTCTATATCTATGATAAAAGAAATCCCAGTCCGATGTCAAAATAGGTAACAGAAGAAAAATAAGCAAAATTACAATCTATGATACATAAATTAATGACAGACAGTAAATTTTTGTTTTACATTCTATACTCCTTTTTTACAAAGTACTCAATAACTCAAAAATAAAACTTTGAGTCATCGCCAAAAAGTATACAGATCTTTAGATTAATATAAAAAAGAAGTGTGTAAAGTTTTAAGCAATAATCATAAATCGTTTTTGAGATATGGCGCGACATGTAAAAAACCCTCCCCCTTTTTTACAAAATACTCAATAACTCAAAAATGAAATTTTGAATCATCACCAAAAAGTATACAGATCTTTAGATCAATATAACAAAGAAGTGTGTAAAGTTTTAAGCAATTATCATAAATCGTTTTATAGATACGGCGCGACATGTAAAAAACCCTCCCCCTTCTTTACAAAATACTCAATAACTCAAAAATGAAATGTTGAATCATCACCAAAAAGTATACAGATATTAAGACTAATATAACTAAGAAGTGTGTAAAGTTTTAAGCAATAATCAAGACTTGTTTTTGGAAAGATTAGAACTTGTTCTAGATCTTTACTTAGGCACCACCCTCCCTAACAATAGGACAGGTTAGCTACTGTTACTAAATATATTCACACTAAAATATAGTTCCCTATAGTTCTCATATATGTGCACTTAATACACAAATAAACTGAAAAAACTGGGTATATTATTGGGGCAGTTCATTCAAGAATGTATGTCATTAATGTGTGTTGATTTGCAGGCTTTTTTAAAAACATTTTGATTAGGTAAGTGGGTATTGATTCAACTAGTATGATTGACAACTGTCATTATCACTAAACAATCAGAGACAAGGTGGACTTTTAATTACAATGCCCCACCTCCTAAACTGCCAATCAAATTGACCACATTTGATTACCTATCTACATCAGTCTTACATAATTGTACAGACCACTCCAGTATGCATCTAATTCTTAATACACAAGTATATATATTTGACCTCATAATTGATTACACAAATGTGTGTATTATTTGTTTGAAATTCATAAGGATGATAGATTTATTTATTGCCAATTACTTTTGATCTACATTACATAAAGTAATTCTGTAAATTATATCTGAAAGATAAATGATTAATGGATTAGCAAGATCTTAAAAAAATGAAATATGAATATAAATATGAATATATAAAAGGTGTTCAAGTATGGCCTATAATTTACTTGATAAATTTCCAATAATCATCTGTAATTAATCAACATTTAGATTAGTTCACTTTTTTTATCAGGAATTGGTTTGAAACAGTTTTAAAATTTATAAACTTTTAATTATAAAAAAACATTGTTTATTAGTTTATTTCCCATCAATCATTATGTCTATTTTAGTCATTTGAATTTTTATTAGAAGTAAATATATATTTTTGCAATCAAGAAAGAATCCACATTTCAATAACATTAGTTTTTTAATTAGTTTACGTTGAAAAATAAAATTGAAAATGCCCTGTGTTGAAAAATACATTAAAATTTGATCAAAAGGCACTCTAAAACTTTTAATTTTCAATGCCATATAACCTCTGTTTCAACTTACAAAATGCACCAAAACAACATTTTTATATTATTTTTGTTGGCACTTTAAAAGCTTTTAGCTGTGGTCTAAATTTATGTCTTACAAGGATATTTGGTAACATTTACTAGAAGATTTTTTGCATTTTTTTGTTTTTTTGAAACATGTTCAGAACCGGCAACATAATTTTGATTAGATATAAACTGCAGTTTGAATAATTGAATAAATTGTGCAAATTAAGAGACCCATATTTTTTAATTTGAGCTCATTTTATCCTCATACTGGAAAAGCAAGTTTTCTTCTAAAGATCTGCTGTAAATGCAATTTTCAGCAATAGTGCTTTATAAATGTTTATTTTCTCCCACCATACCTTAATATGAAATAATTCAAACTACTGTTCTAATCTTTCCATGAGTGATATCCATCACTTTGATTTAGATACGGTGCGACCCCTGTTTAAGTTACAATGTGCCATAACTCAAAAAGTTTTAATCTTATTTTCACCAAAAAGTATACAGATCATTTGACCATCATAAGAAACAACTTTATCAAGTTTCATGAAATTTGGATAAGTCGTTCTCAAGTTACGGTGCGACATGTTTACGCCGGACAGATGGACGGACATCGGACATTTGTATACCATAATACCTCCCGTCAAAATTTGACGGGCGTATAAAAAAGGCAAATGAGCTCCGATCATTGGTAGAATAAAATGAAAATTTTGACAAATTTTGCTTTACTTTTTAGGTTGCGCTTGTGTGAAATAGACAATATGTTCTGGATAATAACCAATCCTGCACAACAGGTCAAGTAACCATGATAACTGTGTCAATGATCAAAATAAATATTGCAAAAAGGATCCTAAATTTCTGAGAGCAAGGTTATGTTCCATAAACAGGTGATTTATACCTTTGAATTTTAGGTTTATACTCTGTACTTAGATTACTTTTTACTGATCTTAGTCTTAGCTTATATTTATTATAGGGATACTTAATAACTTAACTCTGTTGTCAGAGTAAATTGTTAAACAACAGATGTGCAATAAAAATTGTTTACGTCCACTTGTATTTTTGTCCATCTGATGAGTTAAGCCTTTTTCAACTGATTTTTATAGTTCCTTCTTATGTTGTACTGTTATACCACTGTCCCAGGTTAGGGCATGTAGGGGGAGGGTTGGGATCCCGCTAACATGTTCAACCCCGCCACATTATTTATGTATGTGCCTGTCCCAAGTCAGGAGCCTGTAATTCAGTGGTTGTTGTTTGTTTATGTGTTACATATAATTTGTTTTTCGTTCATTTTTTTTTTACATAAATAAGGCCTTTAGTTTTCTCGTTTGAATTGTTTTACATTGTCTTATCGGGGCCTTTTATAGCTGACAATGCGGTATGGGCGTTGCTCATTGTTGAAGGCCGTACGGTGACCTATAGTTGTTAATGTCTGTGCCATTTTTGGTCTTTTGTGGATAGTTGTCCTCATTGGGAATCATACCACATCTTATTTTTTATATTAAATGTTAAAAAAAAAATCAAAAGAAAAAAAATGCACGTTGAACTCTTAAAAAATTTGTAAAAGATACAGAGTTGGGAATGGGGACTTGAAAGACTAATTTTAATGCCTCCATTACCTTACAAGTTAATTAAGCTTTATATAAAAGTTAATAATAACACCTCTGACATTTTAGATTGTGTCTTCATAATAATTTATTTTGATCGACATCCAACTGTATTTATAATATACTGGTAAAAAAATTCTTAAGTGGTGTTTCTAGAAGCTTAATGGGTCAAGATGTGTAATTTGTTTCCCGTAGGCAACAATGGTAGCTTTTTCTTCAATTCCTCTGTCCATATTGTAAAATTGGAAGAAGGTTCTTACACAGCCTAAGAAGAAAAGCATGACTGATTGACAAAATTTAAAGATGCAGTACAACCATAAAAGTTTTGTCTTAATTTTATCACAATGCCCATGCAGGAAAGGTGTTTGAAACACAGGCACTTGTTTCTGTCAATGGGGGTTACCAATCCACACTTGTACTATTTGTGATGCCGCTTGAGCAAGTGAAAAGTCCTTATTTTCACACAGTTAAGTTCTCTGGAAATTCAGTTCAGTACAAACATTTAATAACTCCAAAGTTTTTACATCATTATTGTAAAGTCTTCATGAGTCGATTTCACAAAAATACTTACAACCAAGATTGATCGTAAGTCATGAACAATTCAGTATACTAACGATCAATCTTAGTGTAAGTATCTTTGTGAAACCAGTGACGAACCAGACATTTTCATAAAGGGGGGGGGGGGGGGCGGTGGAGGGGGTTCACTGACTGCCTAAGAAGGGGCCACTCCAGTCATGCTTCAGTGATTCCCAATATAATCAACCAAGTTTTTCCAACAAACGGGGGGGGGGGGGGGGGGGGAGGCACACTGGTCCCTCTGAATCTGCCTCTGGCAACTGACTCGTGCTCTTAAAAAAATCGCAAATGTTTATGCTCTGAGTCAAGTACTAAAAATAACATGATGTCAAATTTCATGCATGCCATACAGGTTTTTTTTAGCTCACCTGGCCCGTGAGCTTTTCTCATCACTTGGCGTCTGTCGTCGTCCGTCGTCGTTAACTTTTAAAAAAATCTTCTACTCTGAAACTACTAGGCCAAATCAATCCAAACTTGGCCATAATTTTCATTGGGGTATCTAGTTTTAAAAATGTGTGGCGTGACCCTGTCAACCAACCAAGATGGCCGCCATGGCTAAAAATAGAACATAGGGGTAAAATGTAGATTTTGGCTTATAACTCTGAAACCAAATTGTCCATTAGGTCAAGATCTATCTGCCCTGAAATTTTCAGACAGAACAGACAACCTGTTGTTGGGTTCGCTGCCCCTGAATTAGTAATTTTAAGGAAATTTTGCAGTTTTTGCTTATTATCTTGAATATTATTATAGATAGATATAAACTGTAAACAGCAATAATATTCAGCAAAGTAAGATCTACAAATAAGTCTCATGACCAAAATTGTCAGTTGCCCCATTTAGGAGTTATTGCCCTTTATAGTCAATGTTTAACCATTTTTCTAAAATTTTAGTATTCTTTTAAAAAATCTTCTCTGAAACTAATGGGCCAAATGTTACCAAACTTGGCCACAATCATCATTTGGGTATCTCGTTTGAAAAATGTGTGGTGTGACCCTGCCAACCAACCACGATGGCCGCCATGGCTTAAAATAGTACATAGGGGCGAAATGTTGATTTTGGCTTATATCTCTGAAACCAAAGCATTTAGAGCAAATCTGACTGGAATAAGTTGTTTATCAGGTCGAGATCTATCTGCCCTGAAATTTTCAGACAAAACAGACAACCTGTTGTTGAGTTGCTGCCCCAGAATTAGTAATTTTAAGGAAATTTTGCAGTTTTTGGTTATTATCTTGAATATTATAATAGATATATAGAGATAAACTGTAAACAGCAATAATGTTCAGCAAAGTAAGATCTACAAATAAGTCAACATGACCAAAATTGTCAGTTTACCCCTTAAGGCATGTAAGGAGTTATTGCCCTTTACAGTCATTTTTTAACAATTTTCGTAAATTTTTGTAAATTTTTAGAATATATTTTCCTCTGTATTTACTAGCCCAAGTTCATTATAAATAGAGATAATTGTAGCAAGAAGAATGTCCAGTAAAGTAAGATCTACAAACACATCATGATCACCAAAACACAATTTTGTCATGAATTTATCTGTGTCCATTGTTTAATATGCACATAGACCAAGGTAGAGCGACACAGGCTCTGGAGAGCCTCTAGTTTTATTTCTATTTATAGTTGAGTTCCTCACTCTGAGGCGCATTAGGGATATTGACCCATTTGGATCATATCTGGAAACCAGTAGGTAAACAGGACCAGTTGACAGTTCTCATCACTTGATATCTTCCTTTGTATAATTTTGCGTTAACTTCTCTGAAATTACTTGGACAACTGGAACCAAACTTGTCATCAATCATTTCTTTGGGTAGCTTAAGTTTAAAAAAGGTATGTTGGATTCTCAATCCTTACAACCAACTTTGCCACCAAGGGTTAAGATAGTACATACATGACATATGGGGTAAGATATTTATATGAAAATTATTATAATTAGAGAAAATCTGATAATGCAGAAATATTTGGATGTCCAGATCTACCATATATATATATATCTACCATGTCTACATGTAGCTAGTCTTTCTTCTACCAAAATTGTCAGACAACTCCTTATTCAGTCAAGGGTCTAACTTAAATAAGTCACTGTGTATCATCAGTACAGAGGATATAATGTAGTTACTAACCAAGCGGGCGTGATTGATTTGACCTCACACGGTAACGAAAATCTGTGTTTTGTTCACATAATCTCAATGTGTACCTCAATCTAAACATAATTGTTGTTTTAAGAAATGATTTGGTCGTAGGTTGATGATTAACTCAAATGTCTCATTATTTACCCAAAACAAGAACCATTACTAAAAACATGTGCAAATACTTTTCAAAGAAGTTGGCACTCATCTCATCCAATATAATTCTATATTAATTGCAACTCTTTTTCTGATAGAAAGCCACTGTGTGTGTGTAATAAGTATAGTTGTATCAATAATTGGCATTGCAATCTTTCATACATATGTTTTTTTTCGATATTTTATTCAGATAAGAAGCGTTGTGTATGGTGTTCAGCTGACCACATAAATCCTTCTGTACGGTGCATAGTTAAGTTGCTGTACACAAAAACAAAAAACAAAATTTTCATACTCGTTTATTACCCCAAAAGTTTCAAGGAAGGAGTAATCACAGGTAGGTTTATGATTGGTAACTTTTACTTTTGCCCTGTATTAGCCTTCTTTCAGGTAAAACATGTAAATATCTCGACAATTGTATCGAAATTGAAGGTTGGTGTTGACATTCACAACTATTTGTGCATTTAAAAGTTAATTGTTCTAACTAAAATATAAAAGTTGTCTTATAGATAGGAAAAAATCGATGCGAAAATTATTTTGGAGCAGGAATTTCAGATGTTTAGAAATGTTCACTGAATGTTCATAAAACAAAACAAAGATTTTCATTACCGTGTCAGTTCAAAATTGATCATGACCGCTTGGTTAGTATATATATATCCGCTGTACGATGATACACGGTGTAAGTTATTAGAGAAAAATAACATACATGACGTTATTGTGGGCTAAAATATAAAAAAAACTGTGATAACATATAAATGTATGTTACATGTTTCAAAGAGGCAATATACATCCTTTACTTTGTTAAATTGTATACAAGTTCTATTGGTATTAATATTGTCTTTATGTTTACCATGTATACTAAACTTTAGAAAGATATAACAGTTTATAATTTGACAATCATGTACAGTACACCTATAGATGTTATTACAGAAAATATATGCCTGTAATAACTAAAGGATATGTGTTATTACAGCTTTTCTACATCTCTTCAAAGCCATTTCTCAGACATACATCACAATGTATTTAATTTACTGTAAGAAATGATCAGAGCACGTAATGAGGTTCTGAGCAAGCTTCCCGGTAATTCCCAAGTGTCTCATTTTATAAGTTACATGCCTGTAATAACTAAGCCTTGTTATTACAGCTTAGTGTATCCCTTAAAAGCCTTAATTGTCTCATAGATTTACCATGTGGTTGATCAACACGATCAAAAATGTATTAATTGAATTGGAAAATTAATTATCAAGGTTATGCATTAAGTTTCTGCGCAAAGTTTCAAAAAATCCCAAGAGCCCACTAAAAATATAAATATATTTTGATATATTAACTAATAACAAACATATGTTACTACAGATTAAGAAATAAAGAGCAGACAACTCGTGAAAGTATCTGTAATAACACATACATGTATGTTATTTTTCTCTAACAACTTATTTAAGTTAGACCCTTGACTGTTATTGGAGTTATTCCCCTTAAATGACAATATTTTTCAGTCTTTGCTATTTCATTATATTGGAAACTCAAATAAAAAGAGAAAAACTAAAATGTAAAATTATCATCTTCACTAGCCAAGGAATATGATCCTGCCCCTCCTCTCAATAGGAGGCTAGATTGTAACTCTTGGCTAGCAAAAACAAACAAAAATCTGCAGGACAAAGATTTACAAATAGGTCAACATGGCTAAAATTCTGTCGACTCCTAATATTGCTCTTAAAAACAACAATGTTTACCCACTTTTTAAGTTCAATTTGTTTTTAAACAATATTTGATAGAGAGAAACTGAAATAAAGCAATAAAGATCAACAGGACAAGATCTACAAATCAGATAAAATGATTGTTTGTACAGGTCAGAGTTATCTTTCTTTGCACTGGAGTTTATAGTATATTATGATTGTGTTTTGTATGGTCTTTATATGAGACAAAGTTATTTTGATGATGTCACCTTAAACCTTTAATAAAGAATCTACATATCTTTACAACCGAGTGGTTGTTATACTCATGCCTATTTCCACCCGGTTTCATATCAACATCATTGGAGTCTCATTAGTTACTTTCACTTTATCATTTTCATGTTTCAGTGACATCTTTTATTTTTTGCAGGAACACATGAACCATTAAGTAACAATGATTTAGGTTTCTATTGTAAAGCCAATCTGAAATCATGGCGTCTCTTTCTGAAGAAGAGGAGAATTATGTCCGGTTAGCCTTGTTATTGAAAGGAGTGACACCTAGAGCAGTCCGTACTTATTTTGACAGAGAATTTCCACCTACCTCTCTATCCTCAACATTAAGTTCAAGCCACAACACTCTTTTGGACTTAAAAGTAAAGAGAATCATAAACCAGGCTCAGTGGAATCTTTTGATTCCAAGAAATGGTAGGCCTTTATGTGACTGCAGAAATTTTGTTAATTAAGATTTCATTAACATGTGGTTAACAATTTTTTTTTCTGGTGATGGCTACTAAACAAAAAAAATCTTATTTATGAAATAACATCTTCAATATTCTTTTTTACATACTTGTAACTTAGTTGTTGGTTAATTAAGTTCACATTTAAATTTCTAATTACAGAGTTGAATTGGTAACTTAAAGTTTATTTTCCTTTTTTGTCATAATTCCATAAGATTTTATTTTGAACCATTTTGGATAAGCTGTTTCATTCTTAAATACTTAACGATCCCGTCCTAGTGATAAAGACTTTAAATATGAAATAAATTACCACGAACAATTTGAAATTTTCTTGTTTCATAGGTTGTACGAAAACTTTTCATCCATTTAGATATCAAAAGTGGGGATAACTGGCAAAAAAGACAAAACCATTATCTCGTCTTTCACATTGGATGGGTCTGCTTCCCGAGTGGTATTTAAAACTGTATTTTTTGTGCAATATGTTTATTTTTCGCTCATCCTGTAATGACCATTTATGTCCTGATTGTAAATGAGCTTAATCCCCCTCCCCTTTTACAAACTTATATGAGGATGACATATGCCTTGTATGTTTAAAACATCTGCGAATAAATGATTGTCCCCATAACATAAAGAATGATGACAAAAAAGGGAGAGCATAAATAATTGTAATAAAGCTGAAGTACACTAATTCTATACATATTTATGTCTTAAAAATCCTACTGACTGACTCTAATCTTTCACACAAAAATTATGTAAACAGGCTACAAACTAAAAAACCTTGTCCTCTAGATCTTATACATGTAAATGAAATTATTAATTATTTCAAAGATATAATATTTTTTGTCAGTATTTTTAAAGTAATATTTTATCTGTAATTAGTTTTACGTAATATTTAAAATGGTGAGTGAAATACTCCAACATAACACCTTTTATAAATAAAAAAAAAGATGTGGTATGATTGCCAATGAGATAACTATCCACAAAAGACCAAAATGACACAGACATTAACAACTATAGGTCACCGTACGGCCTTCAACAATCAGCAAAGCCCATACCGCATATAAAAGCTCTAAAAGGCCCAGATAAGACAATGTAAAACAATTCAAACGAGAAAACTAACGGCCTTATTTATGTCATGTATTTAAAAAAAAATGAATTTACGACTATAGTATAAGTGATACATTTCTGTTGCTTTTGATGTTACAGGGGTTCCCGATTCCAAAACATTTGATGTAACGTTGATGATCTGTTTGATCAGAAACTTGACATCTATCAATCCTCCAATCAATGGATTTGACAGTCTACCACCACCAGGGGAGATAACTCCAGGAGCTGATCTAGCCAGGATAAAATGTTACAGGAATAGACTAGCTCATCATGATAGTAATACAATAGACACTGCTTATTTCAATACAGCATGGAGGGATATATCAGATGTAAGTATCTCTACATTTATACTTGGATTTATATTTAACATGTCGGACTATGATCCCATTGTCAATACATAGCTCAAGAAAATGGATATTTGAACTAAGTAATCAATACACTTTTCTTATCAAGTGAATTAGCCCCAATGACTCTTGCATCTAAAGGCCTCTTTGGGACTGACGAAGGATGTCATAAACTTATTAAAAAACTCTTCTGCTCTGAAACTAGGCGAATTGCTACCAAACTGTACCTGAACATTTCTTAGGTTGTCTTGTTTCTAAATTGTATCTTGGGATTCAATATATTAGTAAACATGGATGATGTTGCTAAATATAGAGCAAGTAAAAGGTGGTGAAATGAGATTCGATTGCTGTCAAGCAATCTGTAGACTTTTACCATTGACTTATTTCCAATGTGTTCCAAGGCCCTCACGTCAACCAGTTTTGTGCTTTACATTAAGGAACACCTCAGATTCTTAAAATTGTCTTGTTATAAAAGGTAAAAACGAACAAACAAATTGTATTTAAACAACTGTCCTATAATTTTCATCCCATAGTCTTCATGTGGAGTTTTTCTTATATATATGTTACCATGGTTACCGTTATGAAACTGAAACTTTGATGTTGAACTTCCATAATGAAATTGAGAACTATCTAGGACGTTGAAGTAACATTTAATAGACGTCCTTGCTACAATTGACCTAGATCAAATCATAATTCAAGCGATTTGTTTAGGTAATTATGCGCATGCCTATAGTTTTCTTGACATCTAGAGGTATCAGACTAAATGGTCGATCTGGTTTCCCCACTCCATTGATTAATTTGGAAACTCAAGAGATCCTTTCTGTGTCTATCTGCTCTTTAGGGTTATTGTTGTTGTATGATTTTAAATCATGTGCAACATTTAAATAAAACAATGTAGTCAACAATGTAATGGTAGAACTAGAACACCCCTTCAGCGTTATCAACGTTAAGAAACTTGTTGCTCATTGTTGATCAAGGATTTTTTAAAGGTAAAATTTCTTTAGCATGTTGTAATTATTTAAGTTACTTTCATATGTGTTTATTAACCGTTCTCACGGTCGTAGAACAAATCGCAATCAAAGAAAATTTCGGGCCAATCATACCAATATTTCGGACCTAATTTCTATTTCAAAAAACAACGGCATACATTATCTGTTAACAAAACTCTGTTCGTTACCGGTTAATAAGTTAAATAAAATTTTGGAGGATTGCAACACAATTTCATATATAGCAGTCCTAAGTATGAAATTGTTCAAATTATTATGGCATATTGTTATTCTAAATTATTTCCCAAAATTGATCGCCCTGAAGATCATAAAAAACATTTTATTAAAATTAAGTATGTCAATAAAGGCTTTGATTTTGTAAATATTGCCGGTATATTTAACGACCATTCTGTTAAAGAACAAACTCCTGGATATTTTGACAATACTGAGCTACCTCTTATTTGTTATATTTACAAGAAATCTACCCAGAAATTTGTGTTTAATTATACAGTCAGGGGAGTTACTTGTACAAGTGATTTTTTAAATCACTTTCTTAAGTGATTTTTTTTTACAAACTAGAGTTAATTCCCTTTCATTACTTTTCAAAAATCACTTCTACCAGTGATTATAAATATTTCTTTAAATCACTCATTTAAGTGATTATTATGTTTGGGAAAGTTTCAATAAGAAACAAGGGTTATCTCCCTCTTTCAGAGCACATCACAACAGGAGTCTTCATGGCATAACTAATAGAAGACACATATTTAAAAGGTGAAAAAAACAAAAATCAACTTGTATGGAGTAAAATTTATTTTCTGTATAGAGCATTATCATGATTATATCAGTTGTTGTATGAATTACATATGTTTCATAAAGCAAAGGTTTCCACTAAAAATGATAAAAGTTTCATTTGTACAAAAAAGGAGGAAAAAAAAAATGTGATTTCAGACTAAATAAACATGATAAAAGGCACATCAGAAAAGCAAGGATTTTTCACAAGAAATATAAAAAACAAACATCAACATCAGATTCTAACATTAAGATAACATATGTTCTATATAGGATATATATACAACATGCATGATCATCACTATTAATACTTTTATCATATTTTAAAACAAATTAGACATTCTACCTACATGTAAGCAGTACTTAAAGGACTGCAAATATTCTGCAAACTTACATTATGTAAAAGTATTTGTCAACTATGACATTCTTAATGCTCTATATCACACTGGAATACAACTTAAAATATGTCTAAAACATGACGACTAATTATGGCTTGCCCAAATTATTATTAAAATGACATAAATGAATAATATATTTAGAACCATTTCATTAAAATGTATGTGGGAGGGTCTCTCAAAATATTCCTACTACCAAGAATACCAAGAACTATTATCAAAGATAATTTTGCATAATGGTTACAGATTTATGCTGAAAAAAACACCTGTAACCCACATCAAATTATTTCCCTTCCCAAATACATTTTAATAGAATAAATAGCCTTATAGCAAGTTATAAAATTTTTTGTACCAATCAAATGAATAAAAACAAGCAAAATACTTTACTTATACAACAAAAAAATCACTTAAGTGATTAATAGAGTCCAATACTTATGACTTTCTCACTAATTATTGCAATTTCATTTAACAATACTTAATACTTAAATATCTAATAAACAAGACTGCACATTGCACTTTAAGGAACTTTTACAGATACCAAAACTTGAATGAAGTTTAAACTGCCTTCAACATTTTCAAGGTTAAAATTAATGCATCCACAAAATTAATAGAAAACAAATATTTTGTACCCATCATGAATAATTAAAATTTATCAAATTTTAAAGGGAGCTTACATCAAAAGATATAAACAATTCATCAAAATTTCATAAAAACTACTGAAAGCATTTGTGAGTTTTTTGTTTGAAAACTGAAAATCACCATTTTTTAAGAATAAACCCCTGTAACTCAGAAACATTAAATCTAAATATTCATAAAAATCAAAAGGATATAAACAGTACACCACAATTTGACAAGTTGATGAAAGCATTCTTGAGTTATTTGTGTAAATTGGAAAATCCTCAATTTTTTATACAATAAAACCCCAATACTTGAAAACATAAAATCTAAATTTTATAAAACCGGTGAAACTGCGAGCTACTGCTCACTGATGATACCCCCACCGCAAGTGGATAATATAAAAAGTGTAAAAATATGTTAGTGTTCGGTAAACAGGAAGTTGTTGAGTGATGAATCTGAAAACGCATAACAGGGTATAGCTGACTTATATAAAACCTGAAACCAAATTTCAGAAATCCTTGTATTGTAGTTCCTGAGACAAATGCGACGAAAATTATGCATGGGACGGACTAACTGACGGACGGACTGACGGACAGACAGAGGTAAAACAGTATACCCCCCCCCCCCCCCCCTTTTTTGAAGCGGGTGTATAAAAAACAAAGGGAAGCTCACATCAATAGATATAAAACAATTCACCAGTTTTATGTAAAATGGTTTAAGAGTTTTTGAGTTAATGTCCGACATGTTGACGACAGACAGGCAATTGTGAACCATAATAAGTCCCATAAAACTGGTATATTAAAACAAGCATAATACCCTTAAATCACTTAAAACAGTGACAATAGAGCGCTAGAGTGAAAGAAAGCAACCAATACTAATGGCTTTCTCACTTCTACATTTCATTTTCATATCAACTGAACAAGCACTAAAATTACTAACATATCTAAAAAAAAAACACTACACATTGCACTTAAGGAACTTTAACAGATACAAACTTTAAATAAAGTTTTAAACTTCATGAAATTTATATAAAAAAAAAAAACTTTTGTACCCAAAAAATGAACAGCAAGCATAATACCCTTATATCACAAAAAAATCACTTAAAACAGTGACAATAGAATCAATCTTTATAGTCAATTGTGTAAAGATGTTAATATCAGTGAAAATACACCTACTACATGTAATTGCAGTAATTCCGAATATATTTATGGACCTATTTCCCATGTTATAACAGGAGATCTTAACATCGTTCAAGACTGAGAGTTGAAATCATTCCTCAGTAAAGGACCTAAATATCGCCCCCCCGTCAATTATTAATTGGAATGAGTGTCGTAATATCATCCATGACTCACTCCATACTTACTGTATGAAATGGATAAAACGGGAAAAAGCTGACAAAAAATCTTTCGACTCTTTTTTTAATTCAGTAATGAAGATAGTTGATATACGTATTCAACATTTTAAAGAACATTTTACTATTCACAATAACTACAATAAACCTATTTCTCGTATCAAACATAAACTAAAAGAACTAGCCAAGGAATTTGTTTTTGTCCCGGCCGATAAAGCTGCTAATAATATTATTATTGTTTGACCTAAATTTTACATTGAGGTTCTGAAAAAGGAAATCACCAATTCACCAACATTCCAACTGACTCCATTTTCAGAAGACGAAATCTGTAACAAACATAAACTTTTAGCCATCGCTCAACAAGCAGAGCCAAATACAATGAAAGTCCAAACTATGTATTGGCTTCCGAAGCTACACAAAACCCCTTACAAATATAGATTTATTTCGTCTTCAAGCCATTGTTCAACTACTAAATTGTCTATTCTTCTTACCAGCACACTTGGTACAATTAAAAACCTTATAATAAATTGTTCAAATAAGGCCTTCGAAAATAGTGGAATAAATTACTTTTGGAGTGTCAAGAACTCGTTGGAAGTACTTGATAAATTGCATGCTTATATTGGTGATTTTGAATCTGTTCAAAGTTTTGATTTTTCTACCCTGTATACCACATTGCCTCACATTCTCATTAAGAAAAAATTCACACGCCTAATTAAATGGGCATTCGAAAAATCAGAATGTGAATATATATAGGTCATTTTTTAGTAGCAATAAACAAAAAAACTATGTTAATTGGACATGCTTTGATAATATATATGCCCTTGAATTTTTACTAGATAACATTTTTGTTCGATTTGGAGATTCCGTATATCGTCAGATTATCGGAATTCCAATGGGGACTAACTGTGCACCACTTATTGCGGACCTCTTTTTGTATTGTTATGAGTTACAATTTATGACAAAAATAAGCAAAGACCCATCAAAACAACATCTGATAAACAAATTTAATAATACTTTTAGATATTTGGATGATATTTTGGCTCTCAATAATGACGACTTCAGTATGTATATTAATGAAATTTATCCTGCTGAACTTACTTTAAATAAAGCTTATACTAATAATGACCACTGCCCTTTCCTCGATCTTTATATCTATATCACTAACGGAAAGCTGAATACTAAAATTTATGATAAAAGGGATGATTTCGTTAATTATCCGTTTTTAGATGGTGACATTCCCTTGTCACCATCTTACGGTGTTTATATATCTCAACTTGTACGATTCGCTCGTGTATGTAACAAAGTTTTCGATTTTAACGAGAGAAATTTATGTATTACTGAAAAATTATTACACCAGGGTTTTCGATATATCACAAACTAGTCAAAACATTTACTAAATTTTATCATCGGTATAAAGACATCATTCGTAAATATAGCTCAACATGCAGACTTTTTATACGTTCAGGTATTTCACATCCAATTTTTTATGGAAATATTCTTTATAAAGCACAATTAAGGTTCACCTCAGAAACTTACAAAACCTTTGAATAGACTTATTAAGAAGGGATATAATTACGATACTGTTGTCAAGTCATTAAAGATTGCATATTTTGGTGTTAATATTGAGTCACTGATAAGGTCTTTGCGTCGGAACTAAACATATTTATTCTAAAAACAGTTGTTGGCATGACACGGGTTATGTTCTTCTCATATATATGTTATGATGGTATGATACTAAACCCCTAATGGGAAGGATTGTGCCTGATGTTCATATGATGAAATCATAATCTTTCAGTCAGTATGATTGAAGTCTGGAGCTGGCATGTCAGTTAACTGCTAGTAGTCTGTTGTTATTTATGTATTATTGTCATTTTGTTTATTTTCTTTGGTTACATCTTCTGACATCAGACTCAGACTTCTCTTGAACTGAATTTTAATGTGCGTATTGTTATGCGTTTACTTTTCTACATTGGTTAGAGGTATAGGGGGAGGGTTGAGATCTCACAAACATGTTTAACCCCGCCGCATTTTTGCGCCTGTCCCAAGTCAGGAGCCTCTGGTCTTTGTTAGTCTTGTATTATTTTAACTTTAGTTTCTTGTGTACAATTTGGAAATTAGTATGGCGTTTATTATCACTGAACTAGTATATATTTGTTTAGGGGCCAGCTGAAGGATGCCTCCGGGTGCGGGAATTTCTCACTACATTGAAGACCTGTTGGTGACCTTCTGCCGTTGTTTTTTTATTTGGTCGGGTTGTTGTCTCTTTGACACATTCCCCATTTCCATTTTCAATTTTATTTGCTATTGATTATTCCTGTTTTGTTAAAATTTTAAGTAGATCAATCATGAACTTGGTCATTGACAGATTGTGAACAGCACGAGTTTATTTACAATGATTTATACTGTATACTGTTATGGGTAACTCTTGTACCTTATCGTGTTGTTCATAACATCCAGACATTTAATGCAGGGAACCAGATTTAGAGTTGTCGCCCATACGATACTTAGGTCACTTAAGAATCAAAATATGACGACACGACCAGTAAAATTGATCTGTTCTGTCGATAGACGTCGAATTATAGGAAAAACGAGGGCAATTTAAAAAGAGGAATGTGTACGGAAAAGAGTGATGCCCACTGACCTAAAGGAAATTAAATATTCAATGAATTAGAATTAGGATTCCTCCTAGAATTCACGTAGGAAAATAGATGATTAGGTACGAAGTGAGATACCTTCTCTCTATATAATATATCAGTGACCGCTGTGGATAGTAAACTTGGAATTGGTAGTACAAAAATAAAACACAATAATTACATCATTAACATTGTTCATACACTTGTATCAGAGATTGGCTATTTTCTTAAGTTGAAAATCTAATCAAATAGAGAATACATGTGCAGTTGAATTATTTTGGAGAATAATACTAATTTCAATGAAAACAATAACAATCGTATCCCTCAGAGGAATTAGGGCCTATTATAGCTGACTATGCGGTATGGGCTTTGCTCATTGTTGAAGGCTGTATGATGACCTATAGCTGTTAATGTCTGTGTCATTTTGGTCTTTTGTGGATAGTTGTGTCATTGGCAATCAAACCACATCTTCTTTTTTTATATCTTTGATTGTATTTTTTATATCTAAAAAAAAAGTAGTCATGGTAGTTGATACAAAACTGACAAAGCAAAAATTATCAGCAAGTTTAGGTCTATATAATGTTAGATTTTCTGATCAATCTGAAGATCCATTATCAGCATTTGTATGCCCCCCCGCCGTAGCGGAGGGGACATTTAGTTTACCCTTGTCCGGCTGCATGTCTGTGTGTCCCGCACTTGGTTTCCGTTCTGTAACTTTAGTTTGCCTCAACCAAATGTTTTGAAACTTACATACAATGCCTAGAGGCTATTACTACAAAACACAGATCAACTTTGAATTTTGGTGGCGTCACTTTTACCGTTCTAGGGTTATGCCCCTTTACAAATGCAAAAAATTGCTGAATTTTTCATTTCTGTTCTCTAACTTTAGTTTGCTCAACTAAATGTTTTGAAACTTATACACAAAGCTCATTACCACAAAAAATAGATCAAGTTTGAATTTTAGTGGCATCACTTTTACAGTTTTAGTGTTGTGCCCCTTTCAAATGGATTTTTAGTTTCCATTCTCTAACTTTAGTTTGCCTCAACCAAATGTTATGAAACTTATACACAATGCTAATACCCGAAAACACATATCAAGTTTGAATTTTGGTGGTGTCACTTTCACCGTTCTAGAGTAATGCCCCTTTACAAATGGAAAAATTGCTGAACTTTTCGTTTCCGTTCTCAAATTAGATATAAGAAGATGTGGTATGAGTGCCAATGAGACAACTCTCCATCCAAGTAAAAATTAATGAAATTAAACCAATATAGGTCAAAGTACGGTCTTCAACATGGAGCCTTGGCTCACACCGAACAGCAAGCTATAAAGGGCCCCCAAAAAATTACTAGTGTAAAACCATTCAAAAGGGTAAACCAATGGTCTAATCTATAAAGAAACGAGAAACACTTATGAACCACATCAACAAACAAAAACATACACTGAACAAATAAATATGATCTATGATTCAATGTTAATACTTAATAAATAAGCTAAGGGAAGAATAATTAAAGTAACATCATGAACATGTTATACCACTGTGAAGTGTTAAACAATTTGCCTCAACCAAATGTTATGAAACGTATACACAATGCTAATTACCACAAAAATCAGATCAAGTACAAAGTTTGATAGCCCACTTTTACAGTTCTTGAGTTGTGTCCCTTTTAAACATTATATGCAAGCGGGGGCATCATCTGTGTCCCATGGACACATTCCCTATTTTTTTTTCACTTATTTACCTCAATGACACAAGGTTTGGCCTATTGAATAGCAGCCCAAAATACACTTTATAATGTAAGGTACAACTTTATACTGTACACACTAAATCCTCATGTTTACAGCATTGCCTAGCAATCTTGATTTACAAGCAAGGCTCGTTTAAATGCATTAAAAATGATTATTGTATAGACATGCATGATAATGAATGATATTTTGAAGAATAAAAAATATATCCAAAATTGGACTATTCATTTCTAGGCTGTAGGTCGATTGGGAGGTCAAAAAATGTATCAAGAGTGTCAAGGGTTAAAGGTGAAAATCTTGGACCAGTCTAATCAGGAAATTATGTTGGAAATCAAACAATCACTGGAAGAGTTGAAAGAACTGAAACTAACAATAGACAACTTGAATATGGAACATTCAAAAGTTATGGAAATTTTGAAAGATCCAATACCATTGAACATCAAAGGTACAGTATACGTACTTATTGATACAGATAAAAGTAGACTATCAATTACCAATTCTTCATTTTCTCATATATTTTGCAATGTTTTAATCCTACGTCACGTATATTGATCGAAACAAATATCAACATTCCCTACAGAAATGTCTCGCCTGTGAAGAAAGTCGCAGTATGGGAGACTTTGGTATAACAAACCTGTGGGATCTACGACAAAAACAATTTGTTTAAAGCTTTATATTTCAGAAGGAAGAAGACCTGGATGCTTCATACCTCATTTTCATGGTTGCATGACTGCTTGAGAAAAAGAATTACAGTTTTCTTTTTAAGGGAAATACTTACTTATTATGAGTATCAGGATAACTATATTTGGTATATTGGTTTTTGCAACGTATACATGTCCGTCAGGTAGGGTTCCCCTGACCTCGACCTTATTCTATGGATCTAGGTCAAGGATAATGTACATATGACAGACAAAATCTTTGTAACATAAGGGATCCGCACACAAGGTATCAAGGTTAAAATTACATGGTAAAGTCCATATCTCAGATAATATAAACGATAGGTCAACAATATTTGGTTTATGGAATGATTACAATTTCATGGTTCATTGGGTAATGTTTAGATTTTGTGGTTTGATCTGTGTTTGTCAGATCCTATATAATCAATACGACCACTATATTGGGTGTATGGAATGACTGTCAGTTGTATACATGTCTGTATGACAGGTTGCATCTAACCTTCACCTCATTTTCATGGTTCATTAGACAATTTTGTGTGGTTTGGTTTATTTATCAGATATTATTAGCAATAGGTCAGTAATATTTAGTGAATGGAACAATCTTGAGGTGTACATATCTGTCTGGTACGGTTCATATGACCGTGACCTCATTTTCATAGTACATTGTTAATGGTAAGATGATGAGATACTTGTAGTAAACCCTTCATATTACAGACTTTCAACATGAGTTCAATGATAAGTAAAATAGGCAAGACATCTCAGTGTGTGCACTCTTGTTTCTTTTATTAAGAGTAATACTATCATTCTATTTTGGTATACATGTCCATGAGACAGGTTTTATCTCACCTTGACCTCAGATTTAACAGAATCTAGGCTAACCTATAAGGGACATGTAACCTTAGCATACACATGTAAAATTGTGTGCATAGTCAGATCTCAGTAGGGTCATTATCATTTATTCACCTCAAATTGATGTACTCAAATATAGTAAGTAAATAAAAAAGTCTTTGCAGTGATATTGGATACGTTTCAATTTTTAACAAGTGACTGAGCTTAACCATTTGTCATGTTTGTGCTTATTCAAAGAGCAGAGCATCATTCAATAAATTTGTAAAACCTATGGAGTTATTAAATGTATGCAAAGTATTGAATTTTAAAATAATTTATTCATTGTTATTGTGTGAAAAAAAAGGATTTATTACCAACAGAAGCTGCATCACAAAGGGGCTTTTTAGGGTATGCTCAATAACTGAAACATAAATATCACTTTGGACCCCGAAAATGTCACCACACATGTGCAAATGTCACCAAATGTTATAAAAACTTTTACACAATGATTATTACCTCAAGTTTGAATTTTGGAGGCGTCACTTTAACCGTTCTAGAGTTATGCCCTTTACAAATGGAAAAATTGCAATTTTCTTCGTTTCCGTTCACTAACTATAGTTTGCCTCAACCAAATGTTATGAAATTTATACACAATGCTTATATCTACAAAATACAGATCAAGTTTGAATTTTGGTGGTGTCACTAATAAACCGTTCTAGAGTTGTGCCGCTTTAGTTTCCGTTCTCTAACTTAAGTTTGCCTCTGAGTCAACCAAATGTTATGAAACTTATACACAATGCTTATTACCACAAAATACAGATCAAGTGTGGTTTTTGGTGGTGTCACTTTTACTGTTCTAGAGTTATGCCCCTTACAAAAAAAAATGCTGAATTTTTTGTTTCAGTTCTCTAACTTAAGTTTGCCTCAACAAAATGTTACAAAACTTATACACAATACTTATTACTACAAAAATCAGATCAATAACAAATTTGGGTAGCATCACTTTTAACGTTCTTCAGTTATGTCCCTTTATAACTTTATATGATATGCAATCGGGGCATCATCTGTGTCCCATGGACACATTCCCCATTTATTTTATTTCTAATTAGCTACACTTAATATATTTTTCAGAGCTGTTAAAAAAACAAATAGAAGACTGGGAAAAGAAAGATAAGATGTTCGTGACTACAAGAGCTAGTGATTATGCCATGGAACAGTTACAGGACAACAGTTGTTTGACATTAACCGCCCCATCAGGAGTTGGAAAATCATTTATTGCAAGACACACAGCACTTCTTTTAAAGAAGGAAGGGTACAATATAATACCAGTGTACTCACCAACAGACATTAGAGATTATTATCAGCCTGATAAACAGACTGTCTTCATTGTAGATGATATTTGTGGAAATTTCACTGCCAGCCAACAACAGATTGATAACTGGAAACAACTGTTACCTGTGATTAAAACAATAATGGCAGACAAATGTTGTAAGATTATTGTATCTTGTAGATTACAAGTCTATACAGATGATAAGTTTAATATGTTGTTACCTTTTAAATCCTGTGAATGTAATTTAATATCAGATAAGTTATGTCTTACATCTGTAGAGAAAACAAATATAGCAAAAACATATATTGGTACAAGCATGACAGATATTGATGATTTATCTTTTAAATGTGATTTCTTCCCACTCTTATGTTCCTTATATCATGAAAAAGAAGATGGAGATGTCAAAGAATATTTCAAAAATCCTTTTGATGTCTATAAAAGTGAGCTAGACAGGTTAAGTGAGCATGGGGATGAAGGAAACTATAAAATATGTAGTCTTGCTTTATGTGTTCTCTTTAGTAATCAGCTAAATGAGAAATGGTTCCAAGATAAAATGACAGATGAACAACGACAGATCATAAAAGACACATGTGAGGCTTGTGAGTTCAACAGTATACCAAAGGCAAAACTAAAGAAAGCACTTGACACTCTAGATGGTACATTTGTCTGTAAACAGAATGGTATTTATAGAACTGTACATGATAAACTGTTTGACTTCCTTGCTCATTACTTTGGTCAGAGAATGATTGAATGTTTGATAGATCATGGTGATAGTGATTTAGTACGCGAACGTTTTATCTGGCAGAAGTCACCAGATGACAAGAACAGTAATATAGACTTCATTATTGAAATACCAGATGATTATTTAGAATCATATTTACAAAGGCTTATAAAGGACTGGTCAGTAGGAAAGGTGACAGATGTATTCAGTAACATTAATATGAAAGTATCATCATTCAGACAAAAGTTAATACAGTACTTACTACAACTAGATAAACCGCAACAAGTAATATTAGCCAGTACCAAGGATACAGTGCTACCAAAGGAGAATTGTAGATCAGGTAATACTCCACTGATAATGAACTGTTATGATGGTTATACTGATATGGTACAGTGGATGTTACATAATGTTGTGGATGTGGATCAGTGTAGAGATAATGGGACCACTGGTCTAATCATGGCAATTTGTTATGGACATACTAATATGGTAAAGTTACTGTTAGAGAGGAATCCTAATGTTAATCTATGTGACAAGGCTGGATGTAGTCCTCTGTTAATGGCAAGTTATAAAGGACATACTGATATAGTAAAATTACTGTTAGAGAAGGATCCTAATGTTGATCTATGTAAGAAGAATGGCTGTAGTCCTCTGTTCGTGGCAAGTGCTAATGGACATACTGATATAGTAAAGTTACTGTTAGAGAAGGATCCTAATGTTGATCTATGTAACAAGGATGGCTGTAGTCCTCTGTCCATGGCAAGTTATAAAGGACATACTGCTATAGTAAAGTTACTGTTAGAGAGGAGTGCTAATGTTGATCTATGTGACAAGGATCATGAGGATGCCTGTAGTCCTCTGTTCATGGCAAGTTATAAAGGACATACTGCTATAGTAAAGTTACTGTTAGAGAAGGATCCTAATGTTGATCTATGTAACAAGGATGCCTGTAGTCCTCTGTTCATGGCAAGTTATAAAGGACATACTGCTATAGTAAAGTTACTGTTAGAGAAGAATCCTAATGTTGATCTATGTGCCAAGAATGGCTGTAGTCCTCTGAATGAAGCAAGTTATAATGGCCATACTGATATAGTAAAGTTACTGTTAGAGAAGCATCCTAATGTTAATCTATGTAACAAGGATGGATGTAGTCCTCTGTTCAGGGCAAGTTATAATGGCCATACTGATATAGTAAAGTTACTATTAGAGAAGAATCCTAATGTTGATCTATGTGACAATAATGGTTTTACACCACTAATCCAGTCATGTGCCAATAACCACACCACTATAGTACAGCTGTTAATTAAACATAAACCAAACATCAATGCCCAGACATGTGATGGTGGTAATGCTTTATATTTCAGTACACTAAATGGAAACATAGAGATACTAAAGTTACTGTTAAAGAACTATGCTGATTGTAATATCTGTATCCTGAGTAAACAGTATATGATAGACAACATATATAACCATCCAAGTGATCCAGTTAGAGTACTTTACTTTGGGTACGCATTAGACCATGGAAAACAAATATTATTTGAAAGCCTGATAAAGAATACATCATCACATGTAACAGATTTTATCAAAAAGAAATCAGTAGAATATGTCTCTGATGTAGTAGCCGATTCTTCTCCATTACATATAGCCTGTTTTATGGGTCAAATAGATGTAGTCCGTTGTCTTCTTCACCATAATGCTGACATCAACATGACAAAAGAAGATGGAACTACACCATTATTTTATGCATGTGAAGTCGGACATGAGGACATTGTACGTTTATTGTTAGATAAAGGAGCAGATACACAGATGTGTAGACCTGATGGAGAATCCCCTTTAAACATTGCAAGGGATAATGGACATGCATCTGTAGTAATAATGTTAACAAAGCACACAAAGAAGGAGGACAAACTTTCTTCTTAACTCTTGTTCTTTAGTCAGTGGTTTTTCATGACATGTAAAAAAATATGCAAGGGATGTGGAAATGTTTTCTTTTAAACTCTTCTTGTTCTTATGTCAGTGGTTCTCTATGACATTTGAAAAAAAAACATGCAAGGGGTTTTGAAATATCTTCTTTAAACTTTTGTTCTTTAGTTTAATGACATGTAAACATACAGCTTTCTTTTTTTATTTTCTTGTTGATTGGTGTTTGTTTATTATGTTTTATATATACTTCTATTCTTTCCATTAAACTTTACTAAACACATGCAGCTTTGCTTACCATTACACGGAATATTAATAATTTCTTGATTTTATCACCTGGAACAGAAGACCATATACATGCTATATAATTTAGATGTACTAAAACTATCCTAGTCATGCCAATAAGCACACCCCCTACACTTGGTTAACATTGTAATTCTATCATTACTTAGTAGTTGTTATCTAAAGACATATTTCTTTATACTTGATGAGTCCTTTCAGTTTTTGTCTTATTTGATGCTCATATTAAAAGATTCTCATTTTTACAGATTGTATGACATTTTTACACTGTTGACTACCATTGATGTTTATTTCTATATTGGTTCATGTTTTCATTTGTATATGTATTTCTCAACCGGTTCGATCCCTAACATCACTGAAGAGACATATATTGTCGAAATCTAGATCTGGTGTACTAAAGAAATATTGACACCGAATGTTTTTGGCACAACATCGTAGCCACAAGTTAACAATTTTTTTTTCTTTCTGTGACGTATTAAATTTATATTCAGATCCATTTTGTTACATCTTGTGATCAATTTTATTTGGCAAACGTCAATGGCAGTCAGCAGGGTTAAAGAACATCAGTTGTTCAACCTGTTAACGCATCATGTAAATGTAACGGAATTTGATGAGACTGTTATTAAAGTGAGAGGGTTAGCGCTATAGAACCAGGTTTAATCCACCATTTTCTACATTTGAAAATGCCTGTACCAAGTCAGGAATATGACAGTTCTTGTCCATTCGTTTTTGATGCGTTTTGTTTTTTGATTTTGCCATGTGATTATGGACTTTCCAAATTGATTTTCCTCTGAGTTCAGTATTTTTGTGATTTTACTTTTTAGTCAAATGCGTTTTGTTTAAATATACTTTTTCACTTTTTTGGTCTTTTGGAAAATGTTGTTTGTGCTGTTTTTAGACCCTTCTACAACGAAATTTGTTTGACATGCACACGTATAAAAATTGCGGTTTTTATCCAACGCAATCATAGGTTTGAACGTAGTTTTCAATTTAGACTCGTTTGTATTTCTCTATATATATCTTTGACCCTTGTATAAGTGTGACATATACTTGTTTCGTCAATTTTGACGGTGTTTACCATTTTGGAGTTATGTTGATGTAGATGAATAATAATGGCAATCTACCAATTGATAAATTACAACACAATAATGAAAAGATGTTGAAGTCTATTCTATTCTTGGGGTCAAAAGACAGTCATCAAAAATAGCTAGACGACTTGAATATAACAGAAGTCTAATATTGATTTTCTCATTATGTTTAATGTATAATTAGTATATGAGACTACTTAAAATACATAGAGATATAATAGTATATAGTGTGTTTACTGCAGATATAGTGTGTTTACTGCAGAACAAGAATAATCTCAAGAAAACTCAAAATGCTGGTTTTCTACCCTAAATAAAATAAAAAATAAAAAAAGTACTTTAAGAATGGTCTAATAAGATATCATAATCAGCAATCTGACTCACCTGCAAAAAATAAAGTCTAGAGATGTGGACAATAAATTGATGCTTTTCAGTAATATTTTTGTTCTAAATTTTGTTACCTTCTATCTTGAAACTACCAAAACTATAAAAAGTAAAAAAAAACAAATACGTCAGTGCTAATTGTTTAAATATAGAGCGGGGTAGATATAACAAACCCAAAGTTCCAAGAAAAGAACTCTGCATTGAAGCAGAGACAGAAGAATATTAATATATAAAGATAAAGATAAGGCAAACTTTTTTCAATCTTATGGTGTGCCATAAGTAGCCAATGAAATGAACTTTAGTCCAGAGACAACTGTGCAAATTGAAAATATTAGCAGAGATCTATGCTATGGACTTCATACAAACAGAATACTGCTACAAAAGAGGATTAAGACTTTTTAAAGTGATAATCACCCAATGGACACAAACTCTAATGGTTGAAAATTTCTTTATATAAAATTTTATATTTTAAATTTTAATGAATTTAAGCATTAAAAAATTTTAAATCATATAATATAAGGCTTGATAAGGACCACAGATTAAGGACACTTACATATATCAAGAACAAACCTGTGGAAACTTTTATTATTACTTATTTTCTTTTTTTTATTTTTTATCTTTTACAACCATTCGTAACAATTTTTAATGTGTAGCCAATTAAAATAAATCACTTTTAAATTTTATGAGTTACCATATACATGTAAATAATGCAATTATTTAAACTGATGTAAACATTATCACTGTTAATTCTTGAGGGCCAATCGTATTTATTTTTAATCTCTTATCTTATCAACATCCTATTTAAAACTCATTTAACATAGCAAATGTTTTGTTTTTTAGTGCTTTAAAGTTTAATAAAAAGATAAATAATGGCCTGTAAATATATCCCTTCACCTACACTGCTAATTTTGCATAGGTACTTTTTCTGTACAAAAAATCTGTAGTACTGGAAAATTACTTTTAAAATATAGTACTTTTTTAGTACTTTAAATTTATTGTAATATTTAAGTACTTGTTTTTTACAGTACTTGATTTGTACTTCAAATTTTAAGTACTCAATTTGTACTTTAATTGTGTAGTACTAAATGTGTACCTCAAATATTAGGTACAAATCAAGTACTGTAAAAAACAGGTACCTAAATATTACAATAAATTTAAAGTACTAAAAAAGTACCATATTTTAAAAGTAATTTTCCAGTACCACAGATTTTTTGTACAGAAAAAGTACCTATGCAAAAGTAGCAGTGTAGGAAGCGATTTTTACGGCATTGCCATTTCTTTTCTCTAGGAAAAGTCTTGAGAGATATCTGCACCACGTTGTTTTATGAACCTTTAGTACATGTATGCCCTGCTGACTGCACATTTTGGGGTCGATTAGACTTGTAGTTTCAGAGTATAACTGATAAGAAGGATGTGGATTTTTTTTTCAGAAGAGATGTAAGAACAATATTGAAATTCAATTCTTCTTGAATAATTGATCATAGGTCTTTCCTTCCATATTGTTTTAATGAAACTGTCATAAATAAACGGTCATTCATATTGATTGATTGGTTGGTTGGTTGGTTGGTTTGTTTATTACTTAAACACTTGGGATAGGGTCTCTTGAAGCAACCGGAAAAAACTGAGATCTTGGACCCCGTATTGAACACACTAGACGGAAACATGCACTGATTTATTGATTGATTGATTGATTGGTTGGTTGGTTGGTTGGTTGGTTGGTTGGTTGGTTAAACATTTTGATTGGTTGATTAAACACGTTGGTTGGTTGGTTAAACACGTTAGATAGTGTTTCTCGAAACAAGCGAGAAAGAAACTAATGAGATCGTGGACTCCATATTAAACACATGAGACGGAAACATGCACCGATTGGTTGATTGATTGGTTGGTTGGTTGGCTAAACATGTTGATTGGTTGATTGAACACGTTGGTTGGTTGGTTGGTTGGTTAAACACGTTTGATAGTGTTTCTTGAAACAAGCGAGAAAGAAACAAATGAGATCGTGGACTCCATATTAAACACATGAGACGGAAACATGCACTGATTGGTTGATTGATTGATTGGTTGGTTGGTTGGTTGGTTGGCTAAACATGTTGATTGGTTGATTAGACACGTTGGTTGGTTGGTTAAACACGTTGGAAAGTGTTTTTTGAAACAAGCGAGAAAGAAACAAATGAGATCGTGGACTCCATATTAAACACATGAGACGGAAACATGCACTGATTGGTTGATTGATTGGTTGGTTGGTTGGCTAAACATGTTGATTGGTTGATTAAACACGTTGGTTGGTTGGTTGGTTGGTTGGTTGGTTGGTTAAACAACACGTTTGATAGTGTTTCTTGAAACAAGCGAGAAAGAAACAAATGAGATCGTGGACTCCATATTAAACACATGAAACGGAAACCTGCACTGATTGATTGATTGATTTATTGGTTGGTTGGTTGGTTGAACACGTTGATTGGTTGATCAAACACATTCATTTGTAAGTGGGGGTAAAAAAAAGGGGGGGGGGGGGGTCCTAGGGATTTTTTTTTTATATAAACGGAACAGAATGGTTAAAATTGTCGTTTTACAATTTAAATCAATTGCTTCTAAAAAGCAATTGTAAACTGTCTTGCCCCCCCCCCCTTTGAAACATGATTGATTGTTATGTGTGTGTTTGTTTGTCTATCTGTTTGTTTGTTTGTCTGTTTGTTTCTGTAAGGGGTCTATATTATTCCGGATGTTTAGTTCGGAAAGTTTTTATTTTATTTCAGGTCCAGCGCGCGCGCCAGATTGAGGAGACATCACGTGACGCGGGTTGATAATAACGAAAACTCAGTCTTTTTATTTCTTTTCAGGTGGAGACGTTGAACAGACAACATCTATAGAGATGGAATGTGCACAATGTAATTTCTTTTGTCATTGTAGGAAATTGACATTTCGGTCACAGTTCACCAGCAGTGCATGATTTGGATTTTATTGATCCGGTGTAACTTTAAAACACGCGTTGCATGCTTATTTTCTTGTAATGTACATTTTTCAGCACCAGTTTGTAACACAGATAAGTATTTTAATCTAGGAGCGAACATTTTATTTTAGGATTTCACTGAGATTTACGGCCCTGCACTGCTAATTTTGCATAGGTACTTTTTCTGTACAAAAAATCTGTAGTACTGGAAAATTACTTTTAAAATATAGTACTTTTTTAGTACTTTAAATTTATTGTAATATTTAAGTACTTGTTTTTTACAGTACTTGATTTGTACTTCAAATTTTAGGTACTCAATTTGTACTTTAATTGTGTAGTACTAAATGTGTACCTCAAATATTAGGTACAAATCAAGTACTGTAAAAAACAGGTACCTAAATATTACAATAAATTTAAAGTACTAAAAAAGTACCATATTTTAAAAGTAATTTTCCAGTACCACAGATTTTTTGTACAGAAAAAGTACCTATGCAAAAGTAGCAGTGTACTACTCTTTTTACATAAAAATATAAGAACTATGTTTTTTACTACCGTGTGACACGGGTGCTCCGTTGCGGAGGATTTTACGAAGAAAAGAAAGAAGAAAGAAGGTGTGAAAGATTCGCATAATAATTATTTTTTAGTTTCTTAACTTTTTAATCCACAAAATATTATATAAAGAAACAACTGTTAAAATTATGTGTTTAATTGTATTATTTTATACTACATGTAAAACCTTGAAATGTTGTTTTGTTTATTATCATATGATTTGTAATAGAATACCCTTATTAATAGAGAACCTGAATCTGTGATAGTAAATTATCATTTAAAAGTTAATTTTCAATCTCACAGCTTTTACTGTTTTAAGGTTTGTGTGAGCAACAAAGGTTGGGGTTTATAGTTAAAATCCTTGTTAAGTTATAACAAAACCAATCTACAAATATAAATTTGGAGATGCAGTATGACAAGATGTGCAATTAGCATGATGGAGAAGTGTATGCAACTTATAACTGAGTTGCCAAAAATCAACTCGGCTTAATTATATTTATATTATGAAAGATTTTTGGCAGTCAGCTTTCCAGTTTCCTAGAAAAAAAAATCGAACCATAATGAACATTTTACCAAACTTGGTTTAATAACGTCCCATTGGAACACCCCTACTGATTTTAGGATTATTAGATCAATGTTACAGTCCCTATGAATATACTGAAGTATAGGAAAGTTTTGTTCCAAATGTTATCTTTTTGAGTCATAAGTAGTATTTTACCAACTTTTGGTGGATAAATTGCCTTCGAGTGAATAAGGCCCCCATTCATTTTTAGGTTACTAATACAAAAATAAGCAGATGTGGTAAAATTGTTGATCAGACAACTTCCCCACAGATACAAAAATTGGATGTTAGCAGCTATAGGTCACCATAATGCCTTCAACAATGAGCAAAACCTATAGCTATAGTAAGCTGTAAAAGGCATGGACATTACTTAATGTGAAACATTTCAAACAAGAAAACCAACGATATGATTTATGAACAAATTCAAAGTCATAGTCTCAGAAGAAATTAAAGGACAGAATTGTGGCAATGGATTTTTTCCCCCAGATACTATCTGTTAAATCAAATGTCCTATTGTCATTACAAACAGCTTGAAAATGCCCCCTCAGCATGTATGGTTTTTTAGTGGAAGAAGACGTCAAGTCTTCTGAAGACTTAAGGGGCTGACCATTGGCATTGAGTCTCCGTATGCCGCATTCATTTCGTGTATTACAATTTCAAAACAACTTAAGATTCCTGACACCGATTTTTACACATGATTAGGCATCTGAATCATTTAATTTGTAAATTATGATTGTAAAACAATCACTATCGTGAATATGACCCTTTTATTTATGTAAATTATTAGATTTCATCTCGTCCACATGAACATTATTTGTTTACTTGTAACAGGATGTTTTAACTGTAGATATTTGTATTACGCATGCGTGAATTTGGTATCGGGACAACTCGCCCTGTTTACAAGTTCGCCCTTGAATTTAAATGATTTTGGACAAATAAAAAAATTAAAATTTAGAAATTATTTTAGCAATCTAGACCTCTTTTCAAGGATTAAATTGAAGTTTATATCATAAATTTGTTTTGTAAATGTTAGGACATAACAAATTTTATGGTGTAAGCTAAGAAATAGCGTAAGCTAAGAAATAGCAAGACATTTTACACTATTTTTAAATCTTTTTAAGCTTTCTACAAATATGACATTCATAATGCTTAAAAGCCATGCAGAACTAGTGTTAGTGTATGTTATTTGTTTTAATTAATTTACGATGTTGCAAATATACATGTGGAGCTTATTTCTGTCTTATTTGTCTATACATTTCCAAATGATAAGGAGATGGAGACATGAACAAAAATATATACAGATAAGATATATAAATATAATGATTCATTTGCAAGCAGTGAACAATCATTTGTCAAAAACAAAACAAAACAAACCAAGAAACAGATTCTTATTATTTTATTTTATTCAAATAGAGAGGCAATAAGGGAACTATAAACATTACAATTTGATAGAAATTTGAAGAAAAAACACAATTTCTACATCATTTGGTTACATTTACGACAATCCATGGCCAGATCTTGCAAAATACGTCGCTAAAAATTGTAACCTTTAAAATTGTTGTTGTGCAGTAAAAACCCATATGGGAACTTTCAAAAGTTGGCGAGTATGTAACAAGTCTTACTATTTTTATGCTCCATTTATGGGCAATATGTTTTCTAGTCTGTCCGTCCGTCCTGCTTCTGGTTATAAAGTTTATGGTCGAGGTAGTTTTTGATGAAGTTGAAATCCAATCAACTTGAAACTTAGTACACATGTGTTCCTCTTGATATGATCTTCTTAATTTTACTGCCAAATTAAAGATTTTACCTAATTTTCATAGTCAACTGAACATAGAAAATGATTGTACGGATGGGAAATCCATGTACTTATGACCTTTTCTTGTTTGAAGAAAAAAAATACATTTTAACGTAATGGAACAAAGCAGTAAGTGGGGCTGCTTTTATGGTAATTCAAGTTACCTTTTATTCACCTTCTTCCACCTCAGAGCTATCAGCTCTTTGATTGGTGAGAAGGTAGGGGAGGGTTGAAATCTCACAAAACATGATTAACCCTGCCAAATGTTTGCGCCTGTTCCAAGTCAGGAGCCTCTGGCCTTTGTTAGTCTTGTATGTTTTTTAATTTGAGCTCATTTATATGTTTTGGAGTTTAGTTTGAACTAGGACACAATTTTATTTAAGGTCCAGCTGAGGATCACATCCGGGTGCAGGATTTTTTCGCTGCGTTGAAGACCCATTGGTGGTCTTCGGCTGTTATCTGCTCTTTGGTCGGGTTGTTGTCTCTTTGACAAATTCCCGATTTCCATTCTCAATTTTAAAGGTTAAGGTTAAAAAAAATGAATAGACTGAATGAAAATTTGGGAACGGTTTAGTTTCAAGATGATATCTTCTGAGTCATTATTATCTGTGGTGGACAATGTTACTTAGAGTGATTTCTTACTCGATTTGGCTCTAATTTTTCTGGGTTCTTTTTGTCGGACCTGTTGTCACGGAGGCGAAAAAGCGATCCTACTTTTAGTCGTCAGCGTCATCAGTCTGTTAAAAAAGAGGATGATGATTTATAATGAGACAACTATCCAACAGAGAACAAATGACGTAGATGTTAGAAACAATAGGTCACTGTGCTACTTCAACAATGAGTAAAACCCATACTGTATAGTAAATTATAATGAGACAACTATCCACCGGAGAACACAAAACGTAGATGTAAGCAACAATAGATAACCGTACTGCTTCAACAATGAGATAAACCTATACTGTATAGTAAGTTATAATGAGACAACTATCCATCAGAGAACAAATGACGTAGATGTTAGCAACAATAGGTCACCGTACAGCTTCAACAATGAGTAAAACCCATACTGTATAGTAAGTTATAATGAGACAACTATCCATCAGAGAACAAATGACGTACATGTAAGCAACAATAGATAACCGTACTGCTTCAACAATGAGATAAACCTATACTGTATAGTAAGTTATAATGAGACAACTATCCATCAGAGAACAAATGACGTACATGTAAGCAACAATAGTTCACCGTACAGCTTCAACAATGAGTAAAACCCATACTGTATAGTAAGTTATAATGAGACAACTATCCACTGGAGAACACATGACGTAGATGTAAGCAACAATAGGTCACCATACAGCTTCAACAATGAGTAAAACCCATACTGTATAGTAAGTTATAATGAGACAACTATCCACTGGAGAACAAATGACGTAGATGTAAGCAACAATAGGTCACCATACAGCTTCAACAATGAGTAAAACCCATACTGTATAGTAAGTTATAATGAGACAACTATCCACTGGAGAACACATGACGTAGATTTAAGCAACAATAGGTCACCATACAGCTTCAACAATGAGTAAAACCCATACTGTATAGTAAGTTATAATGAGACAACTATCCACTGGAGAACAAATGACGTAGATGTAAGCAACAATAGGTCACCATACAGCTTCAACAATGAGTAAAACCCATACTGTATAGTAAGTTATAATGAGACAACTATCCACAAGAGAACAAATGACGTAGATGTAATCAACAATAGATCACCGTACAGCTTCAACAATGAGTAAAACCCATTCTGTATAGTAAGTTATAATAAGACAACTATCCACCAGAGAAAAAAATGACGTAGATGTAAGCTACAATAGGTCACCGTACAGCTTCAACAATGAGTAAAACCCATTCTGTATAGTAAGTTATTATGAGACAACTATCCACCAGAGAACAAATGACGTAGATGTTAGCAACAATAGGTAACCGTACAGCTTCAGCAATGAGTAAAACCCATATTGTATAGTAAGTTATAATGAGACAACTATCCACCAGAGAACAAATGACGTAGATGTTAGCAACAATAGGTAACCGTACAGCTTCAGCAATGAGTAAAACCCATACTGTATAGTAAGTTATAATGAGACAACTATCCACCAGAGAACAAATGACGTAGATGTTAGCAACAATAGGTAACCGTACAGCTTCAGCAATGAGTAAAACCCATATTGTATAGTAAGTTATAATGAGACAACTATCCACCAGAGAACAAATGACGTAGATGTTAGCAACAATAGGTAACCGTACAGCTTCAGCAATGAGTAAAACCCATATTGTATAGTAAGTTATAATGAGACAACTATCCACCAGAGAACAAATGACGTAGATGTTAGCAACAATAGGTAACCGTACAGCTTCAGCAATGAGTAAAACCCATACTGTATAGTAAGTTATAATGAGACAACTATCCACCAGAGAACAAATGATGTAGATGTTATCAACAAAAGGTCACCGTACAGCTTCAACAATGTGTAAAACATAACCCGTACAGTTACTTAAATGGCCCCGAGATGACAAAATGTTAAAATTCCAACGAGAAAACTAACGACGTGATTTATGAAAAATATAATGAACGAAAATCAAACTTGATAGACAGCAAACAACTACCATTGGATCCCATTATCCTGACTCTGGTCATGCACATACAGTATGTGGTGGATTTATAAATGTTTGGGTGATATCAACCCTAAACTGGGATAGTGGTGTAACAGCACAAAATAACAAATAAATAGCTGCACCGTGATTGCACGATTCGCCCGTCGCCCTGTTAGCTCGTCTTTATGCTTTGACTGAATGTATATCAATAACTATAAATACTTTGACGACTGTACGAATAGACCCCCTTAAAAACGAGAATAGAAAGACATGCACACATAGTAGTACTCATTGACACACAACGATGATTTGTAACAGTACATTCCTATAACTCCGCAATGTTATATCAGAAATTTAAAAAAAGAAAAGAAAATGGAGCTTAATTCATTAGATAGTAGAACATACCCGCGAAATCGCGGGCATTTAGAGCTGGATTAAAATTATGTTTGCTGTAGTAGGATGAATGTTTCTAAAAGATTTTATGTCTGGAGAATTACAGAAAAAGTACCACAAGTAAAAGGCACTTCGACACAGAACAATTATTTTAAGCTTTCTCCGCAATGTTATATCAGAAATTTAAAAAAAGAAAAGAAAATGGAGCTTAATTCATTAGATAGTAGAACATACCCGCGAAATCGCGGGCATTTAGAGCTGGATTAAAATTATGTTTACTGTAGTAGGATGAATGTTTCTAAAAGATTTTATGTCTGGAGAATTACAGAAAAAGTACCACAAGTAAAAGGCACTTCGACACAGAACAATTATTTTAAGCTTTCTCCCATTTTTCCAAAAGTCCGTTTTTTTGTGTTTTAAATGCCATGATTTTCGCCTTTCTGTATACTATAGGAACATACGTATATTATACATTAAGTGTTTTTGCAATTAACTATCAATTCCAACTTTCTTCTCCACGGCGATCACTGCTATATTATAAAGAAAGACAATATATAATAGGAGTAACATCATAACATACATGCAGAATAACGCGAAAACAATTGTCCTGTCCCCAAGTAATAGTTAAAACAATTGTCCTCCCCGAGTCATAGTTAAAATAATTGTCCTGTCCCCGAGTAATAGTTAAAACAATTGTCCTGTCCCCGAGTAATAGTTAAAACAATTGTCCTGTCCCCGAGTAAAAGTTAAAACAATTGTCCTGTCCCCGAGTAATAGTTAAAATAATTGTCCTGTCCCCGAGTAATAGTTAAAATAATTGTCCTGTCCCCGAGTAATAGTTAAAATAATTGTCCTGTCCCCGAGTAATAGTTAAAATAATTGTCCTGTCCCCGAGTAATAGTTAAAATAATTGTCCTGTCCCCGAGTAATAGTTAAAACAATTGTCCTGTCCCTGTCCTGTCTCCGAGTAATAGTTAAAATAATTGTCCTGTCCCCGAGTAATAGTTAAAATAATTGTCCTGTCCCCGAGTAATAGTTAAAACAATTGTCCTGTCCCTGTCCTGTCTCCGAGTAATAGTTAAAATAATTGTCCTGTCCCCGAGTAATAGTTAAAACAATTGTCCTGTCCCTGTCCTGTCTCCGAGTAATAGTTAAAACAATTGTCCTGTCCCCGAGTAATAGTTAAAACAATTGTCCTGTCCCCGAGTAATAGTTAAAATAATTGTCCTGTCCCTGAGTAATAGTTAAAATAATTGTCCTGTCCCCGAGTAATAGTTAAAATAATTGTCCTGTCCCCGAGTAATAGTTAAAATAATTGTCCTGTCCCCGAGTAATAGTTAAAACAATTGTCCTGTCCCTGTCCTGTCTCCGAGTAATAGTTAAAATAATTGTCCTGTCCCCGAGTAATAGTTAAAATAATTGTCCTGTCCCCGAGTAATAGTTAAAACAATTGTCCTGTCCCTGTCCTGTCTCCGAGTAATAGTTAAAATAATTGTCCTGTCCCCGAGTAATAGTTAAAACAATTGTCCTGTCCCTGTCCTGTCTCCGAGTAATAGTTAAAACAATTGTCCTGTCCCCGAGTAATAGTTAAAACAATTGTCCTGTCCCCGAGTAATAGTTAAATTAATTGTCCTGTCCCCGAGTAATAGTTAAAACAATTGTCCTGTCCCCGAGTAATAGTTAAAATAATTGTCCTGTCCACGAGTAATAGTTAAAATAATTGTCCACTGTCCCCGAGTAATAGTTAAAATAATTGTCCCCTGTCCCCGAATTATAGTTAAAATAATTGTCCTGTCCCCGAGTAATAGTTAAAATAATTGTCCTGTCCCCGAGTAATAGTTAAAATAATTGTCCCCTGTCCCCGAGTTATAGTTAAAATAATTGTCCTGTCCCCGAGTAATAGTTAACATAATTGTCCTGTCCCCGAGTAATAGTTAACATAATTGTCCTGTCCCCGAGTAATAGTTAAAATAATTGTCCTGTCCCCGAGTAATAGTTAAATTAATTGTCCTGTCCCCGAGTAATAGTAAAAATAATTGTCCTGTCCCCGAGTAATATTTAAAATAATTGTCCTGTCCCCGAGTAATAGTTAAAATAATTGTCCCCTGTCCCCGAGTAATAATTAAAATAATTGTCCTGTCCCCGAGTAATAGTTAAAATAATTGTCCTGTCCCCGATTAATTGTTAAAATAATTGTCCTGTCCCCGAGTAATAGTTAAAACAATTGTCCTGTCCCCAAGTAATAGTTAAAATAATTGTCCTGTCCCCGAGTATTAGTTAAAATAATTGTCCCCTGACCCCGAGTAATAATTAAAATAATTGTCCTGTCCCCGAGTAATAGTTAACATAATTGTCCTGTCCCCGAGTAATAGTTAACATAATTGTCCTGTCCCCGAGTAATAATTAAAATAATTGTCCTGTCCCCGAGTAATAGTTAAATTAATTGTCCTGTCCCCGAGTAATAGTAAAAATAATTGTCCTGTCCCCGATTAATAGTTAAAATAATTGTCCTGTCCCCGAGTAATAGTTAAAATAATTGTCCCCTGTCCCCGAGTAATAATTAAAATAATTGTCCTGTCCCCGAGTAATAGTTAAAATAATTGTCCTGTCCCCGAGTAATTGTTAAAATAATTGTCCTGTCCCCGAGTAATAGTTAAAACAATTGTCCTGTCCCCAAGTAATAGTTAAAATAATTGTCCTGTCCCCGAGTAATAGTTTAAAGTTTAAAATCGAAAGTCTTGACTATGACTTAAAAGTCGTCTGGGTTAAAATATCCGGACATCTTTTTTCCGTTTTTCTCCAAAAATAACCCCAACTGAATAATCATAAGAATGGATGACGAATGCGACCTATAGGACACAGAGGCATGATGATTATTTTTTTGCGGAAGGAAGAGAAGCGACACACAAAATGAGGTCTTTTCGTTTAAGAGTATAAATAAACAAAACACCAAAGTCTCAAAAGTTAAAATCGTTTTTTTTAAATTGAAAAGTAGCTTATGTCTATAGATATAAACACTTCCCTAAAGTTTCATGAATATTGGTGAAAGCGTTTTTGAGTTATTGTTCGAAGTGTTGACCACGGACGGACGGATAACGGAATACAATAATACGTCCCAAAAAAACAAAACTGAATTAATCGACAAAATTAAGGCAACAACAAAATAAAAAAAAACAATATAAAAAAAACGCAAATAACATATCTGAGATTACCCGTAGTTACTGAATGCTATTTTCCCGCGTCATTTTACAAAACTAAGACAGATGCTTCTTTATGATCAATAGTCAGTAGCCAGTGCAACTTTTAATTTCTTGTTCATTCTTTCATATTTTACATTAAAGTTTTGAATTTTCAAATATATTTGTCTAGAGTACATGTGTATCATTGTTGAGACATAAATTTCGAATTTCTGATATGCTGCATATAATTGCTGTGCATGTACTGATTTTGTGTCATAGAAGGATACTCCATATCATTTCTTTTCTACTATTATTAGATTTTGTGTTTTGGAAGGATACCCCTGTATCATTTCTTTTCTACTATTATTATGTGATATCCTTTATTTCAAGTTAAGGTTGATCGACGTGTTAAAAGGTTATGTTTGTGATATCACTCCACGGATCGAAATTAAAATGGATGATTGAGATTTCAAAAAAACTAGTTTTATCCCAAAACATATTGCCTATCCTACCACTGGAAGTTGGTCAGTGGTTGTCTTGTGTGATATATATTTTAATGCGATTGCTTTGTGGTGTACTATGAACTGACGTTAGATCTTAATGCGTTTGATATTTGGTGTTTAGGTATTGACGGTCGTTATTTGGTGTAGTAGGTAGTGACGGTTATTATCTGGTGTAGTAGATATTGACGGTTGCTACTTGGTGTAGTAGATATTGACGGATGTTATTTGGTGTAGTAGGTATTGACGGTTGTTATTTGGTGTAGTAGGTATTGACGGTTGTTATTTGGTGTATTAGGTATTGACGGTTGTTATTTGGTGTAGTAGGTAGTGACTGTTGTTATTTGGGGAGGTAGGTATTGCCGGTTGTTATTTGGTGTAGTAGGTATTGACGGTTGTTATTTGGTGTAGTAGGTATTGACGGTTGTTATTTGGTGTAGTAGATATTGACGGTTGTTATTTGGTGTAACAGTAGTAGATATTGAGGGTTGTTATTTGGTGTAGTAGGAATGACGGTTGTTATTTGGTGTAGTAGGTATTGACGGTTGTTATTTGGTGTAGTAGATATTGACGGTTGTTATTGGTGTAACAGTAGTAGATATTGAGGGTTGTTATTTGGTGTTGTAGGAATTAACGTTTGTCATTTTGTGTAGTAGGCATTGACGATTGTTATTTTGTGTAGTAGATATTGACGTTTACTATTAGGTGTAGTAGATATTGACGGTTTTGTCAGTTTATTATTGACTTATGTGTTTGAATGAGCCTTTAGTATCTTTCGCTTCTCTCTTCGGTCAATTTGATTATATGGGACATACAGATTTAAACACAAACGTGTCTCTGATTGTTTCGTGATTATTGCAGATGTAAATCAAACTATAAAATTGAGAATGGAAATGGGGAATGTGTCAAGGAGACAACAACCCGACCATAGAGCAGACAACAGCCGAAGGCCACCGATAGATCTTCAATGTAGCGAAAAACTCCCGCACACGGAGGTGTCCTTCAGCTGGCCCCTACACAAATATCTATACTAGTTCAGTGATAATGGACGTCATACTAAACTCCGAATTATACACAAGAAACTAAAATTAAAAATCATACAAGACTAACAAAGGCCAGAGGCTCCTGACTTGGGACAGGCGCAAAATTGCGGCGGGGTTAAACATGTTTTTTTGAAATCTCACCCCCCCCCCCCTATACCTCTAGCCAATGTAGAAAATAAACGCGCAACAATACGCACAGTAAAACTCAGTTTAAGAGAAGTCCGAGTCCGATGTCAGAATATGAAACAAAAGAAAATAAACAAAATGACAATAATACATAAATAACAAAAGACTACAAGCAGTTATTGACATCCCAGCTCTAGACCTCAATTAAACTGATTGAAAGATTATGTTTTCATCATTTGAATATCAGGCACAATCCCTCCTGTTAGGGGTTTATGATCATACCGTCATGAAATATACAACCCTCTTATTTCCAATATCATTTGAGCAACACCTATTTACAAGGGTCTATTTGGTAAGATTTTTTTCATTATTGAAGGCTGTATGGTTGCATATAACTGCTTACATCCACTTTATTTGAACTTGAGTGGATACATGTAGGAGTCGTATTGGCAATCATACCACATCTCCTTATTTTTTAATATTGTATCAATACTGTTACCTAATAAAAGGACAAAACAAGCCAGCAATTTGACAAAACTAGAGACATACATGCTTGATTTTACTTCTCTAAAGATATAAACAAAATGTTCATAGTTCGTATCTGCACATGTACACAGCCATGGGCATTTTAAGGGACTATATTTCAGTGTGCACATATTTAGTAGCTAATCTGGCTACTTCCTGTTTATCAGACTGGTACCTTAAAAAAGAATTGTGACAATATATCCATTTTTTCAAAAACCAAAGACTAACTTCAGTAGGAGCAGCAGTTAGTTGTCATAGATACTCTAGGTAAAGATAATCTGCCACTTTTATAAAAGAGACTACACATAGTTTTTGAGAGAGGTTTGTGCCGAAGTTACTTTCTTTAGTCCAGAAACTCATTTGTGCTAAAAGGTAATCTCCACCCACATTTAGGACTGGCAGTTATTTGTAGTTTTTATCAACAGCTTGCACTTTTTCTAAATTATATTTGCTTCTTTTTAAGACTGACCCAAACTGTTTTTTACCATTATGGTTTTATTAAGGTAGTGTATATCAAACAGCTGTTGGAAATATTTTGGACAACCCTTTTATGTACAATATCATTTGATCAACACCTAGTGATCTTTGATGGTATCTCGCATAACATTAATAATGTCTTTTTTAAAAGTCAACTTGCAATTATTGGTCCCATATTCATGTGCGATAGCAAATGTATGGGCTACTGATCCAAAAGTCCGTTTTTTTGTGTTTTAAATGCCATGATTTTCGCCTTTCTGTATACTATAGGAACATACGTATATTATACATTAAGTGTTTTTGCAATTAACTATCAATTCCAACTTTCTTCTCCACGGCGATCACTGCTATATTATAAAGAAAGACAATATATAATAGGAGTAACATCATAACATACATGCAGAATAACGCGAAAACAATTGTCCTGTCCCCAAGTAATAGTTAAAACAATTGTCCTCCCCGAGTCATAGTTAAAATAATTGTCCTGTCCCCGAGTAATAGTTAAAACAATTGTCCTGTCCCCGAGTAATAGTTAAAACAATTGTCCTGTCCCCGAGTAAAAGTTAAAACAATTGTCCTGTCCCCGAGTAATAGTTAAAATAATTGTCCTGTCCCCGAGTAATAGTTAAAATAATTGTCCTGTCCCCGAGTAATAGTTAAAATAATTGTCCTGTCCCCGAGTAATAGTTAAAATAATTGTCCTGTCCCCGAGTAATAGTTAAAATAATTGTCCTGTCCCCGAGTAATAGTTAAAACAATTGTCCTGTCCCTGTCCTGTCTCCGAGTAATAGTTAAAATAATTGTCCTGTCCCCGAGTAATAGTTAAAATAATTGTCCTGTCCCCGAGTAATAGTTAAAACAATTGTCCTGTCCCTGTCCTGTCTCCGAGTAATAGTTAAAATAATTGTCCTGTCCCCGAGTAATAGTTAAAACAATTGTCCTGTCCCTGTCCTGTCTCCGAGTAATAGTTAAAACAATTGTCCTGTCCCCGAGTAATAGTTAAAACAATTGTCCTGTCCCCGAGTAATAGTTAAAATAATTGTCCTGTCCCCGAGTAATAGTTAAAATAATTGTCCTGTCCCCGAGTAATAGTTAAAATAATTGTCCTGTCCCCGAGTAATAGTTAAAATAATTGTCCTGTCCCCGAGTAATAGTTAAAACAATTGTCCTGTCCCTGTCCTGTCTCCGAGTAATAGTTAAAATAATTGTCCTGTCCCCGAGTAATAGTTAAAATAATTGTCCTGTCCCCGAGTAATAGTTAAAACAATTGTCCTGTCCCTGTCCTGTCTCCGAGTAATAGTTAAAATAATTGTCCTGTCCCCGAGTAATAGTTAAAACAATTGTCCTGTCCCTGTCCTGTCTCCGAGTAATAGTTAAAACAATTGTCCTGTCCCCGAGTAATAGTTAAAACAATTGTCCTGTCCCCGAGTAATAGTTAAATTAATTGTCCTGTCCCCGAGTAATAGTTAAAACAATTGTCCTGTCCCCGAGTAATAGTTAAAACAATTGTCCTGTCCCCGAGTAATAGTTAAAATAATTGTCCTGTCCACGAGTAATAGTTAAAATAATTGTCCACTGTCCCCGAGTAATAGTTAAAATGATTGTCCCCTGTCCCCGAGTTATAGTTAAAATAATTGTCCTGTCCCCGAGTAATAGTTAACATAATTGTCCTGTCCCCGAGTAATAGTTAACATAATTGTCCTGTCCCCGAGTAATAGTTAAAATAATTGTCCTGTCCCCGAGTAATAGTTAAATTAATTGTCCTGTCCCCGAGTAATAGTAAAAATAATTGTCCTGTCCCCGAGTAATATTTAAAATAATTGTCCTGTCCCCGAGTAATAGTTAAAATAATTGTCCCCTGTCCCCGAGTAATAATTAAAATAATTGTCCTGTCCCCGAGTAATAGTTAAAATAATTGTCCTGTCCCCGATTAATTGTTAAAATAATTGTCCTGTCCCCGAGTAATAGTTAAAACAATTGTCCTGTCCCCAAGTAATAGTTAAAATAATTGTCCTGTCCCCGAGTATTAGTTAAAATAATTGTCCCCTGACCCCGAGTAATGATTAAAATAATTGTCCTGTCCCCGAGTAATAGTTAACATAATTGTCCTGTCCCCGAGTAATAGTTAACATAATTGTCCTGTCCCCGAGTAATAGTTAAAATAATTGTCCTGTCCCCGAGTAATAGTTAAATTAATTGTCCTGTCCCCGAGTAATAGTAAAAATAATTGTCCTGTCCCCGATTAATAGTTAAAATAATTGTCCTGTCCCCGAGTAATAGTTAAAATAATTGTCCCCTGTCCCCGAGTAATAATTAAAATAATTGTCCTGTCCCCGAGTAATAGTTAAAATAATTGTCCTGTCCCCGAGTAATTGTTAAAATAATTGTCCTGTCCCCGAGTAATTGTTAAAACAATTGTCCTTAACCCAAGTAATAGTTAAAATAATTGTCCTGTCCCCGAGTAATAGTTTAAAGTTTAAAATCGAAAGTCTTGACTATGACTTAAAAGTCGTCTGGGTTAAAATATCCGGACATCTTTTTTCCGTTTTTCTCCAAAAATAACCCCAACTGAATAATCATAAGAATGGATGACGAATGCGACCTATAGGACACAGAGGCATGATGATTATTTTTTTGCGGAAGGAAGAGAAGCGACACACAAAATCAGGTCTTTTCGTTTAAGAGTATAAATAAACAAAACACCAAAGTCTCAAAAGTTAAAATCGTTTTTTTAAATTGAAAAGTAGCTTATGTCTATAGATATAAACACTTCCCTAAAGTTTCATGAATATTGGTGAAAGCGTTTTTGAGTTATTGTTCGAAGTGTTGACCACGGACGGACGGATAACGGAATACAATAATACGTCCCAAAAAAACAAAACTGAATTAATCGACAAAATTAAGGCAACAACAAAATAAAAAAAAACAATATAAAAAAAACGCAAATAACATATCTGAGATTACCCGTAGTTACTGAATGCTATTTTCCCGCGTCATTTTACAAAACTAAGACAGATGCTTCTTTATGATCAATAGTCAGTAGCCAGTGCAACTTTTAATTTCTTGTTCATTCTTTCATATTTTACATTAAAGTTTTGAATTTTCAAATATATTTGTCTAGAGTACATGTGTATCATTGTTGAGACATAAATTTCGAATTTCTGATATGCTGCATATAATTGCTGTGCATGTACTGATTTTGTGTCATAGAAGGATACTCCATATCATTTCTTTTCTACTATTATTAGATTTTGTGTTTTGGAAGGATACCCCTGTATCATTTCTTTTCTACTATTATTATGTGATATCCTTTATTTCAAGTTAAGGTTGATCGACGTGTTAAAAGGTTATGTTTGTGATATCACTCCACGGATCGAAATTAAAATGGATGATTGAGATTTCAAAAAAACTAGTTTTATCCCAAAACATATTGCCTATCCTACCACTGGAAGTTGGTCAGTGGTTGTCTTGTGTGATATATATTTTAATGCGATTGCTTTGTGGTGTACTATGAACTGACGTTAGATCTTAATGCGTTTGATATTTGGTGTTTAGGTATTGACGGTCGTTATTTGGTGTAGTAGGTAGTGACGGTTATTATCTGGTGTAGTAGATATTGACGGTTGCTACTTGGTGTAGTAGATATTGACGGATGTTATTTGGTGTAGTAGGTATTGACGGTTGTTATTTGGTGTAGTAGGTATTGACGGTTGTTATTTGGTGTATTAGGTATTGACGGTTGTTATTTGGTGTAGTAGGTAGTGACTGTTGTTATTTGGGGAGGTAGGTATTGCCGGTTGTTATTTGGTGTAGTAGGTATTGACGGTTGTTATTTGGTGTAGTAGGTATTGACGGTTGTTATTTGGTGTAGTAGATATTGACGGTTGTTATTTGGTGTAACAGTAGTAGATATTGAGGGTTGTTATTTGGTGTAGTAGGAATGACGGTTGTTATTTGGTGTAGTAGGTATTGACGGTTGTTATTTGGTGTAGTAGATATTGACGGTTGTTATTTGGTGTAACAGTAGTAGATATTGAGGGTTGTTATTTGGTGTTGTAGGAATTAACGTTTGTCATTTTGTGTAGTAGGCATTGACGATTGTTATTTTGTGTAGTAGATATTGACGTTTACTATTAGGTGTAGTAGATATTGACGGTTTTGTCAGTTTATTATTGACTTTTTAGTATCTTTCGCTTCTCTCTTCGGTCAATTTGATTATATGGGACATACAGATTTAAACACAAACGTGTCTCTGATTGTTTCGTGATTATTGCAGATGTAAATCAAACTATAAAATTGAGAATGGAAATGGGGAATGTGTCAAGGAGACAACAACCCGACCATAGAGCAGACAACAGCCGAAGGCCACCGATAGATCTTCAATGTAGCGAAAAACTCCCGCACACGGAGGTGTCCTTCAGCTGGCCCCTACACAAATATCTATACTAGTTCAGTGATAATGGACGTCATACTAAACTCCGAATTATACACAAGAAACTAAAATTAAAAATCATACAAGACTAACAAAGGCCAGAGGCTCCTGACTTGGGACAGGCGCAAAATTGCGGCGGGGTTAAACATGTTTTTTTGAAATCTCCCCCCCCCCTATACCTCTAGCCAATGTAGAAAATAAACGCGCAACAATACGCACAGTGAAACTCAGTTTAAGAGAAGTCCGAGTCCGATGTCAGAATATGAAACAAAAGAAAATAAACAAAATGACAATAATACATAAATAACAAAAGACTACAAGCAGTTATTGACATCCCAGCTCTAGACCTCAATTAAACTGATTGAAAGATTATGTTTTCATCATTTGAATATCAGGCACAATCCCTCCTGTTAGGGGTTTATGATTATACCGTCATGAAATATACAACCCTCTTATTTCCAATATCATTTGAGCAACACCTATTTACAAGGGTCTATTTGGTAAGATTTTTTTCATTATTGAAGGCTGTATGGTTGCATATAACTGCTTACATCCACTTTATTTGAACTTGAGTGGATACATGTAGGAGTCTTATTGGCAATCATACCACATCTCCTTATTTTTTAATATTGTATCAATACTGTTACCTAATAAAAGGACAAAACAAGCCAGCAATTTGACAAAACTAGAGACATACATGCTTGATTTTACTTCTCTAAAGATATAAACAAAATGTTCATAGTTCGTATCTGCACATGTACACAGCCATGGGCATTTTAAGGGACTATATTTCAGTGTGCACATATTTAGTAGCTAATCTGGCTACTTCCTGTTTATCAGACTGGTACCTTAAAAAAGAATTGTGACAATATATCCATTTTTTCAAAAACCAAAGACTAACTTCAGTAGGAGCAGCAGTTAGTTGTCATAGATACTCTAGGTAAAGATAATCTGCCACTTTTATAAAAGAGACTACACATAGTTTTTGAGAGAGGTTTGTGCCGAAGTTACTTTCTTTAGTCCAGAAACTCATTTGTGCTAAAAGGTAATCTCCACCCACATTTAGGACTGGCAGTTATTTGTAGTTTTTATCAACAGCTTGCACTTTTTCTAAATTATATTTGCTTCTTTTTAAGACTGACCCAAACTGTTTTTTACCATTATGGTTTTATTAAGGTAGTGTATATCAAACAGCTGTTGGAAATATTTTGGACAACCCTTTTATGTACAATATCATTTGATCAACACCTAGTGATCTTTGATGGTATCTCGCATAACATTAATAATGTCTTTTTTAAAAGTCAACTTGCAATTATTGGTCCCATATTCATGTGCGATAGCAAATGTATGGGCTACTGATCAGCATATTATATGATAGCAATATATTCCTATGTCTTTAATGACCCCTTATTTCTTCACTCCACTTTATAAGATAAAAAAAAATTGTAAGGGTTCCGCGGAACCCAGTGTCTCGCCTACTTTTGCTGTAAATCACAGGCTCAACAAAAATGAGGAAAAAAATCAATAAAATATTCCTCTTGATACTATCTTATGATTGTATGAAGCTTCTGTCCAAGTTTGGTAAAAATCTATGATAGTTAATGAATCTAATAAATGTTTTGAAAATGCCGAAAAACCGAGACCAATAGTGGTAAAGTTTGCTGAATTCGGTGATCGAGAAACGGTACGAAAAGCTTCGGGTCGCTTAAGACAGACAAAATTTGGGATTAGTCCTCAGTACCCGACAGAGGTTTTATTAAAACGAAAAAGATTGATACCAGTGATGAAAGAAAAACGTAAAGAAAATAAAGAGGCATATCTAGTAGGAGATAAATTGTTCGTTGAAGGAAAGTTGTGGCAGGAATAGGAGTTTGCGGAGAATGGCTGTACTACTGTTGAAAGTGATAAATGTAATAAATGTTCATTAAATGTGTGCTCATGGAATATATCTAAAGGTCTGTTGCGGAAACTGAAAGATAAAGAATTTATAATGGAAATAACAAATTGTGATATTGTATGCTTAAATGAGTGCTGGGTCAAATGCCCGACGGAATTCGAATTAAATGGTTATGATAAAAAAGTTTGTTTATAGGGAAAAGTGCAACGGAGGAGGAGTTATGGTTTTCTATAGAAAGTGGTTAAATCCGTATATTGAAGTATTGAATTGTTGTGCTAATAGTATGATATGGTTAAAAATTAGCAATGTTATTATGTTTGATAGTAAAGATTTGTATATGTGTATATGCCCCCTGATAATAATGTGTTTTACCGAAAGTAGGACTTAGATGTCTTTGAAGTTTTGCAGGAACAAATAGAACATTACAGTGTATTGGGTAACATCGCAGTGATTGGTGATCTCAACGGAAGAATAGGTTTAGAAAATGACTTCATAATGCAAGACAATTTAAATGTATTTAATTGCAATAAAACTGATGTACTTAATTATGAACCTGATCTACCAAGTAAAAGAACAACAGAGGACATAAAGCCGGCTAATTCGTTTGGTCGTAAAATTTTGAACTTATGTAAATCTTCTGGTATAAGAGTATGTAATGGTCGTTTTGGGAAAAAAAGTGAAACTTTTACATTTCAAAATAAGAATGGATGTAGCGTAATTGATTATTTGCTTTTATCTTATGATTCATTTTCTATTGTTAATGATTTTGTCATTGGTGATTTTACTACTTTTTCATGTCATGCACCGTTAAAAGTTGTTTTTAAACTTAAAGGATTAACTTTAAATGAAACATGTACTTGTAAAACTGTTAAATATGATTGTTATAAATGGAATGAAGGGTTAAAAGATGACGTTAAAAGGGACCTTGCGGCAAATTCCGATAAAGTTAATGAACTGATGAATAGTTTATCCGACGAGCCAAGGAACATCGACCAAATTGTGAACAATATTAATTCGTGTCTCTCAGATATTGTCAATAAATATACAAAAACAGAAGTGACTAAAGTTTCAAAATGTGATTATTGATACAGCTTAAAGCGAACTTATAAACCTATAAATATACGGCAAGATAAACCATGGATAAATGATGACTGCAAACAATTGTATATTGAATATAAACGCTCTTAAATAAGTGTGAAGAAAACAGACTAATTTCAAATCTTTCTAAACAAAAATTTAAACGAAGTGAGAATAGTTTAAAAAGACGATATAAAAAACAGAGAGGAAACATGTTGAGTTCTATGAGAAAAACGAATCCAAAGTACTTTTATCGAAAATTCAGGAAACGAAAAAAGGCCAAACAAAGTAACATAAAATTAAACGATTTTGTGACTCATTTTAAAAACTTAGTTTCTAAAGAAGAAATTGACGACGGACCGGAAGAAGAAGTCAACAATGAAGTCATTTACGAAGAATTGGACCGACCTTTTACGAAGCATGAAATTGATGTTTGCGTTAAAAAATTGAAAACTGAAAAAGCAACAGGATATGACAATCTATTAAATGAATTTTTAAAGGAGTGTAAATTAGTCCTACTGCCATTGTTATGTAAACTTTTTAACGTAATAGTTATTACCGGTTGGTTTCCAGAAATATGGGTCAAGAGTGTTTTAGTTCCGCTATTTAAAAAAGGTCAAGTTGATGATACAGGAAATTACAGAGGAATTTCGCTGGTGTCTCATGTTGGGAAATTGTTTACTTCTGTCATTAATACAAGACTATTGAAGTGGTGCAAAGAATACAGTATATTGACTGATGCGCAATTTGGATTTGTCCCTGGATATGGTACACACGACGCGATTTTTGCCCTTCATTCTATTGTATCAAAAAGTTTACGTAAAGGAAAGCGTCTCTATTGTTGTTTCATTGATTTTGTCAAAGCTTTCGACAGTGTGTCACATTATGTTTTATGGCAAAAAATGTTAAAATGCGGTATTAGTGGAAATTTACTGAATCTTATTAAATCAATGTATTCTAAGTTAAAAACTTGTGTTAAATTAGATGGTGAATTTTCAGATTTCTTTCATTGTAATGTTGGCCTAATGCAAGGCGAATCATTATCACCATTTTTATATGCAATTTATGTAAATGACATAGAAATTGAGTTAATTAAACAAGGAATAGAACCATATGAAGTAAAATTGTTAAATCTTTATCTTTTTATGTATGCTGATGATACAGTTCTCTTCAGCGAAAGTATTTCTGATTTACAAAAAATGATAGTCACTGTATATGATAGTTCATACAAGAATGGTCTTGATATTAATTTAAGAAAAACCAAAATAGTTGTTTTTCGTAACAAAGGTGTACTGAAAGAGAACGAAAAATGGTATTTGAATGGTAAAATGATAGAAATGTGTGATCAGTTTGTATATCTTGGTTTGTTATTAAACTATAACGGTACTTTTACTGTAACACAGAAAACACTATCTGAACAGGGTAGAAAGGCTACATTTTGTTTATTGAGTAAGATTTATGATGATTGTTATAACACTGAGACTTTGATGTCCCTTTTTGATACATATGTAACAAGTATTGTGAATTATGGTTGTGAAATATGGGGTTTCCATAAGGGAGCTGATATAGAAACGCTTCATTTGTATTATTTAAAAAGAATTTTGAAAGTGAGAAAAACGACTGTGAACCATATGGTGTATTTTGAACTTGGGCGTTTACCATTGTATGTTAATAGATATGTAAGAATGGTACGTTATTGGTTGAAGCTATTAGAATCTAATAATTGTATATTGAATAGTATTTATGAAGATATGTACGAATCTAGTTTTGTTAAACCGAATGATAAACTCAATTGGAGTTGTAAAATAAGAGACATACTAAACAGGTATGGATTTAATGATATATGGTTAGCACAAAGTGTTGGAAATAGTCAATTATTTTTGCATGAATTTAAAAAAAGAATTGTTGATAATTATATAGCCGAAGCCTTGTCATTTTTTGAAAACACTTCAAAATGTTATTTATATCAATATATACATGATGGACATACTTTGCAATTTTATTTGAATCGACCATTGAACAGTTTATATCAGTCATATGTAACTAAATATAGAATAAATTCACATTCACTTAATGTAGAAACTGGAAGATACTTTAATATTTCCAGAAATGAGCGTGTTTGTAATATGTGTAATAAGAAAGTCATCGAAGACGAATATCATTTTATATTAGAGTGTGATAAATATGTAAATGTCAGAAGTAAATATATTAAGATATATTATTACAGAAACCCATCTACCTTCAAATTAGTTCAATTACTATCTGTAAGAAATATTAAAGAATTAAATAATCTGGGTAAATATCTGTACGAGGCAGAGAAAATTCGTAATACTTGATTTTTGTTTTGTACCTTTATTACCAATGTAAATTATATGCCAAACTCCGCTATATATTAATGCTGTATATGTTTATGTATATGTTTATGTAAACTGTATAATTTGTGTATGTATTTAATCCTATGAGCTGTATATTTGCTTACGGAATAAAGAATTATTATTATTATTTACAGAATTTTATTGATAGAACTTCCGATTCCTGTGGTCGAGTTGACATTTCTGTCATCGGAGATAGTATTGAGATAAATGGGATATACAGATCTTTGATATATGCAAAAGTCTGGTAATATGTTAATGAAAAAGTGTGTATAAATTTTCGTAAACGAAGTTACCTGTATACTTCACCAAGAATTACATTTGAGCGCTAAGATCTGTATGTGTGATTTGGCTTATGTAACATCGTCAGTCGGAACTGTTCTGTTCTGTTCTGTTGGAGAAAATCCCTCCTTCAAAGGAGCACTTCGCACAATGAGGAATAATGTTTATATAAATATCTAAAAAAGACATACTACGTACGCCTCGTGAGATAAATATAAATAGGATGGAGGTGTATTCACATTATTTGTAAAACTCTCCTTATTCCTGTGAAGCGTGTGCTTTACATCGAGGCTTATTATGCTAAGCATCGACGCCACAGTACTTCAACCAATCAAACAATGTTTATTTGGGGCATTCGAACTACTCGGCTATTCACTTCGTGCAACCAGAAAGGCCGAGTAGTCCCGACTGGTAACATTAATGGATTTTTTTGCGTTGCTATTAAACCATTGAGGCCACGTGATTGAGGCCATCTATTTTTATTGCGGGTTCCACATATTTAAATCGGAATTATAGAAAAAATGGAATGTTGTGAGCAGAATCAAAACAGAAATGATGAACACTGCAACATTTCCAGCAAAATATAAATAGGATGGAGGATCTGTGTATTCACATTATTTGTAAAACTCTCCTTATTCCTGTGAAGCGTGTGCTTTACATCGAGGCTTATTATGCTAAGCATCGACGCCATAATACTTCAACCAATCAAACAATGTTTATTTGGGGCATTCGATCTATTTTTACTCAGATTTTGTAATATTTTAATCGAAATTATAGAAAAATTGAATATTGTTAGTACATATAAAATAGAAAAAGATAAATACTTTTGGCTAGAGATAATTTGGATGGGGGTTCTGTGTATTCACATTATTTGCACAACTCTCCTTACTGATGCCATATTTTGGAATTTCCGTGACCTAAATGGTTCGCGAAAATTAATATTTTTATATATAGTATAGTAATCATAATTTAGACACAAAACTAAGCACAGTGAAAAAAGTCTACTCTTTCTTGTAAAGTTTGAGATGTTTTTGTTGTTCAATCTTTGTCACTTGTATGGAAACACTAAATCTTGATAACCTACAACAGAAATATTATCACTTTTATTTCAATTCAATTGTTGCAATTAGCATGCATGTAATGAAGAAAATGATAGATTAGATCAGATCTCCACATTAATAACATCAAAACTAGAGGCTCCAATGAGCCTGTGCCACTCACATCATATTTTTATTTACAATTGATGTACGATACAGAATTTGTCCATACCAACTATCAGTGGTTACCATACAATACAGTACTCCTATACACAGTATATATACAGTATTTGTTGGATTTTGTCAATACCTACCGTCGGTGGTTAACATTAAATACAGTCCTCCTATATACCGTTTATCAACAGTATTTGTCTATTATACCTACCGTCGATGGTTAACATACGATATAGTGCTTCTATATACCTTCTATCAACAGTATATGTCTATACCTACCGTCGGTGGTTAACATACTATATAGTGCTCCTTTACACCGTCTATCAACAGTATATGTCTATACCTACCGTCGGTGGTTAACATACGATATAGTGCTTCTATATACCTTCTATCAACAGTATATGTCTATACCTACCGTCGGTGGTTAACATACTATATAGTGCTCCTTTACACCGTCTATCAACAGTATATGTCTATACCTACCGTCGGTGGTTAACATACGATATAGTGCTTCTATATACCTTCTATCAACAGTATATGTCTATACCTACCGTCGGTGGTTAACATACTATATAGTGCTCCTTTACACCGTCTATCAACAGTATATGTCTATACCTACCGTCGGTGGTTAACATACGATATAGTGCTTCTATATACCTTCTATCAGCAGTATATGTCTATACCTACCGTCGGTGGTTAACATACGATATAGTACTCCTTTACACAGTTTATCAACAGTATTTGTCTATACCTACCGTCGGTGGTTAACATACGATATAGGACTCCTTTACACCGTCTATCAACAGTATTTGTATATACCTACCGTCAGTGGTTAACATACGATATAGTACTCCTTTACACCGTCTGTCAACAGTATTTGTCTATACCTACCGTCGGTGGTTACCATACAATATAGTACTCATTTACACCGTCTATCAACAGTATTTGTCTATACCTACCGTCAGTGGTTAACATACGATATAGTGCTCCTTTACACCGTCTATCAACAGTATTTGTCTATACCTACCGTCGGGGGTTAACATACAATACAGTCCTCATATATACCGTTTATCAACAGTATTTGTCTATACCTACCGTCAGTGGTTAACATACGATATAGTACTCCTTTACACCGTCTATCAACAGTATTTGTCTATACCTACCGTCAGTGGTTAACATACAATATAGTGCTCCTTTACACCGTCTATCAACAGTATTGGTCTATACATACCGTCGGTGGTTAAATACTATACAGTTCTCCTTTACATTGTGTATCAACAGTATTGGTCTATACCTACCGTCTGTGGTTAACATACTATATAGTACTCCTTTACAACGTATATCTACAGTATTTGTCTATACCTACCGTCAGTGGTTAACATACGATATAGTGCTCCTTTACACCGTCTATCAACGGTATTTGGCTATACCTACCGTCGGTGGTTAACATACTATATAGCTCTCCTTTATACTGTCTATCAACAGTATTTGTCTATACCTACCGTTAGTGGTTAACATACGATATAGTGCTCCTTTACACCGTCTATCAACAGTATTGGTCTATACCTACCATCAGGGTTAGGGTTAGGGTCCTTTACACCGTCTATCAACAGTATTTGTCTATACCTACCGTCGGTGGTTAACATACGACATAGTACTCCTTTACACCGTCTATCAACAGTATTTGTCTATACCTACCGTCAGTGGTTAACATACGATATAGTGCTCCTTTACACCGTCTATCAACAGTATATGTCTATACCTACCGTCGGTGGTTAACATACGATATAGTACTCCTTTACACAGTTTATCAACAGTATTTGTCTATACCTACCGTCGGTGGTTAACATACGATATAGTACTCCTTTACACCGTCTATCAACAGTATTTGTATATACCTACCGTCAGTGGTTAACATACGATATAGTGCTCCTTTACACCGTCTATCAACAGTATTTGTCTATACCTACCGTCGGTGGTTAACATACTATATAGTTCTCCTTTATACTGTCTATCAACAGTATTTGTCTATACCTACCGTCGGTGGTTAACATACGATATAGTGCTCCTTTACAACGTCTATCAACAATATTTGGTATACCTACCGTCGGTGGTTAACATACGATATAGTACTCCTTTACACCGTCTATCAACAGTATTTGTCTATACCTACCGTCGGTGGTTAACATACGATATAGTACTCCTTTACACCGTCTATCAACAGTATTTGCCTATACCTACCGTCAGTGGTTAACATACGATATAGTGCTCCTTTACATCCTCTATCAACAGTATTTGTCTATAATTACCGGCGTTGGTTAAATACTATACAGTTCTCCTTTACATTGTGTATCAACAGTATTGGTCTATACCTACCGTCTGTGGTTAACATACTATATAGTACTCCTTTACAACGTATATCTACAGTATTTGTCTATACCTACCGTCAGTGGTTAACATACGATATAGTGCTCCTTTACACCGTCTATCAACGGTATTTGGCTATACCTACCGTCGGTGGTTAACATACTATATAGCTCTCCTTTATACTGTCTATCAACAGTATTTGTCTATACCTACCGTCAGTGGTTAACATACGATATAGTGCTCCTTTACACCGTCTATCAACAGTATTGGTCTATACCTACCATCAGGGTTAGGGTTAGGGTCCTTTACACCGTCTATCAACAGTATTTGTCTATACCTACCGTCGGTGGTTAACATACGACATAGTACTCCTTTACACCGTCTATCAACAGTATTTGTCTATACCTACCGTCAGTGGTTAACATACGATATAGTGCTCCTTTACACCGTCTATCAACAGTATATGTCTATACCTACCGTCGGTGGTTAACATACGATATAGTACTCCTTTACACAGTTTATCAACAGTATTTGTCTATACCTACCGTCGGTGGTTAACATACGATATAGTACTCCTTTACACCGTCTATCAACAGTATTTGTATATACCTACCGTCAGTGGTTAACATACGATATAGTGCTCCTTTACACCGTCTATCAACAGTATTTGTCTATACCTACCGTCGGTGGTTAACATACTATATAGTTCTCCTTTATACTGTCTATCAACAGTATTTGTCTATACCTACCGTCGGTGGTTAACATACGATATAGTGCTCCTTTACAACGTCTATCAACAATATTTGGTATACCTACCGTCGGTGGTTAACATACGATATAGTACTCCTTTACACCGTCTATCAACAGTATTTGTCTATACCTACCGTCGGTGGTTAACATACGATATAGTACTCCTTTACACCGTCTATCAACAGTATTTGCCTATACCTACCGTCAGTGGTTAACATACGATATAGTGCTCCTTTACATCCTCTATCAACAGTATTTGTCTATAATTACCGGCGTTGGTTAACATACGATATAGTACTCCTTTACACAGTTTATCAACAGTATTTGTCTATACCTACCGTTGGTGGTTAACATACGATATAGTGCTCCTTTACACCGTCTATCAAGAGTATTGGTCTATACCTACCGTCGGTGGTTAACATACGATATAGTACTCCTTTACACCGTCTATCAACAGTATTTGTCTATACCTACCGTCGGTGGTTAACATACGATATAGTACTCCTTTACACCGTCTATCAACAGTATATGTCTATACCTACCGTCAGTGGTTAACATACGATATAGTGCTCCTTTACACCGTCTATCAACAGTATTTGTCTATACCTACCGTCAGTGGTTAACATACGATATAGTGCTCCTTTACATCGTCTATCAACAGTATTTGTCTATACCTACCGTCAGTGGCTAACATACAATGTAGTACTCCTTTACATAGTCTATCAACAGTATTTGTCTATACCTACCGTCGGTGGTTAACATACGATGTAGTACTCCTTTACATAGTCTATCAACAGTATTTGTCTATACCTACCGTCAGTGGTTAACATACAATGTAGTACTCCTTTACATAGTCTATCAACAGTATTTGTTTATACCTACCGGCGTTGGTTAACATACTATATAGTTCTCCTTTACATAGTATATCAACAGTATTTGTCTATACCTACCGGCGTTGGTTAACATACGATATAGTACTCCTTTACACAGTTTATCAACAGTATTTGTCTATACCTACCGTCGGTGGTTAACATACGATATAGTACTCCTTTACACCGTCTATCAACAGTATTTGTCTATACCTACCGTCGGTGGTTAACATACTATATAGTGCTCCTTTACACCGTCTATCAACATTATTTGTCTATACCTACCGTCGGTGGTTAACATACGATATAGTACTCCTTTACACAGTCTATCAACAGTATTTGGTATACCTACCGTCGGTGGTTAACATATGTAATATAGTTCTCCTTTACATCGTCTATCAACAGTATTGGTCTATACCTACCGTCAATGGTTAACATACGATATAGTACTCCTTTACACCGTCTATCGACAGTATTTGTCTATACCTACCGTCGGTGGTTAACATACGATATAGTACTCTTTTACACCGTCTATCAACAGTATTTGTCTATACCTACCGTCGGTGGTTAACATACGATATATTACTCCTTTACAACGTCTATCAACAGTATTGGTCTATACCTACCGTCGGTGGTTAACATACTATATAGTACTCCTTTACACCGTCTATCAACAGTATTGGTCTATACCTACCGTCGGTGGTTAGCATACAATCTAGTGCTTCTGTACACCGTCTATCAACAGTATTTGTCTATACCTACCGGCGTTGGTTAACATACGATATAGTACTCCTTTACACCGTCTATCCACAGTAGTTAGTATACCTATCGTTAGTGGTTAACATACGATAAAGTACTCCTATACACAGTATATCAACAGTATTTGTCTATACCTACCGTCGGTGGTTAACATACGATAAAGTACTCCTTTACACCGTCTATCAACAGTATTTGCCTATACCTACCGTCGGTGGTTAAAATACGATATAGTACTCCTTTATACTGTCTATCCACAATATTTGGTATACCTACCGTCAGTGGTTAACATACGAAGTTGTGCTCCGTTACACCGTCTATCAACAGTATTTGTCTATACCTACCGTCGGTGGTTAACATACGATATAGTACTCCTTTACATAGTCTTTCAACAGTATTTGTCTATACCTACCGGCATTGGTTAACATACGATAAAGTACTCCTTTACACCGTCTATCAACAGTATTTGTCTATACCTACCGTCGGTGGTTAACATACGATATAGTACTCCTTTACACAGTTTATCAACAGTATTTGTCTATACCTACCGTCGGTGGTTAACATACGATATAGTACTCCTTTACACCGTCTATCAACAGTATTTGTCTATACCTACCGTCGGTGGTTAACATACTATATAGTGCTCCTTTACACCGTCTATCAACATTATTTGTCTATACCTACCGTCGGTGGTTAACATACGATATAGTACTCCTTTACACAGTCTATCAACAGTATTTGGTATACCTACCGTCGGTGGTTAACATATGTAATATAGTTCTCCTTTACATCGTCTATCAACAGTATTGGTCTATACCTACCGTCAATGGTTAACATACGATATAGTACTCCTTTACACCGTCTATCGACAGTATTTGTCTATACCTACCGTCGGTGGTTAACATACGATATAGTACTCTTTTACACCGTCTATCAACAGTATTTGTCTATACCTACCGTCGGTGGTTAACATACGATATATTACTCCTTTACAACGTCTATCAACAGTATTGGTCTATACCTACCGTCGGTGGTTAACATACTATATAGTACTCCTTTACACCGTCTATCAACAGTATTGGTCTATACCTACCGTCGGTGGTTAGCATACAATCTAGTGCTTCTGTACACCGTCTATCAACAGTATTTGTCTATACCTACCGGCGTTGGTTAACATACGATATAGTACTCCTTTACACCGTCTATCCACAGTAGTTAGTATACCTATCGTTAGTGGTTAACATACGATAAAGTACTCCTATACACAGTATATCAACAGTATTTGTCTATACCTACCGTCGGTGGTTAACATACGATAAAGTACTCCTTTACACCGTCTATCAACAGTATTTGCCTATACCTACCGTCGGTGGTTAAAATACGATATAGTACTCCTTTATACTGTCTATCCACAATATTTGGTATACCTACCGTCAGTGGTTAACATACGAAGTTGTGCTCCGTTACACCGTCTATCAACAGTATTTGTCTATACCTACCGTCGGTGGTTAACATACGATATAGTACTCCTTTACATAGTCTTTCAACAGTATTTGTCTATACCTACCGGCATTGGTTAACATACGATAAAGTACTCCTTTACACCGTCTATCAACAGTATTTGTCTATACCTACCGTCGGTGGTTAACATACGATATAGTACTCCTTTATACTGTCTATCAACAGTATTTGTCTATACCTACCGTCAGTGGTTAACATACGATGTAGTACTCCTTTACACCGTCTATCAACAGTATTAGTCTATGCCTACCGTCGGTGGTTACCATACTATATAGTTCTCCTTTACACGGTCTATCAACAGTATTTGTCTATACGTACCGTCGGTGGTTAGCATACAATCTAGTGATTCTGTACACCGTCTATCAACAGTATTTGTCTATACCTATCGGCGTTGGTTAACATACGATATAGTACTCCTTTACACCGTCTATCCACAGTAGTTGGTATACCTATCGTTAGTGGTTAACATACGATAACGTACTCCTATACACAGTCTATCAACAGTATTTGTCTATACCTACCGTCGGTGGTTAACATACGATAAAGTACTCCTTTACACCATATATCAACAGTATTTGCCTATACCTACCGTCAGTGGTTAACATACGATATAGTACTCCTTTACACCGTCTATCAACAGTATTGGTCTATACCTACCGTCGGTGGTTAACATACGATATAGTACTCCTTTATACTGTCTATCAACATTATTTGTCTATATCTACCGTCAGTGGTTAACATACGATATAGTACTCCTTTACACCGTCTATCAACAGTATGTGTCTATACCTACCGTCGGTGGTTAAAATACGATATAGTACTCCTTTATACTGTCTATCAACAATATTTGGTATACCTACCGTCAGTGGTTAACATACGATGTTGTGCTCCTTTACACCGTCTATCAACAGTTTTTGTCTATACCTACCGTCGGTGGTTAACATACGATATAGTACTCCTTTACATAGTCTTTCAACAGTATTTGTCTATACCTACCGGCATTGGTTAACATACGATAAAGTACTCCTTTACACCGTCTATCAACAGTATTTGTCTATACCTACCGTCGGTGGTTAACCTACGATATAGTACTCCTTTATACTGTCTATCAACAGTATTTGTCTATACCTACCGTCAGTGGTTAACATACGATGTAGTACTCCTTTACACCGTCTATCAACAGTATTAGTCTATGCCTACCGTCGGTGGTTACCATACTATATAGTTCTCCTTTACACGGTCTATCAACCGTATTTGTCTATACCTACCGTCGGTGCTTAACATACTATATAGTTCTCCTTTACAACGTCTATCTACAGTATTGGTCTATACCTACCGTCGGTGGTTAACATACGATATAGTGCTCCTTTACACCGTCTTTTAACAGTATTGGTCTATACGTACCGTCGGTGGTTAGCATACAATCTAGTGCTTCTGTACACCGTCTATCAACAGTATTTGTCTATACCTACCGGCGTTGGTTAACATACGATATAGTACTCCTTTACACCGTCTATCCACAGTAGTTGGTATACCTATCGTTAGTGGTTAACATACGATAAAGTACTCCTATACACAGTCTATCAACAGTATTTGTCTATACCTACCGTCGGTGGTTAACATACGATATAGTACTCCTTTACACCTTCTATCAACAGTATTTGCCTATACCTACCGTCAGTGGTTAAAATACGATATAGTACTCCTTTACACCGTCTATCAACAGTATTGGTCTATACCTACCGTCGGTGGTTAACATACGATATAGTACTCCTTTATACTGTCTATCAACATTATTTGTCTATACCTACTGTCGGTGGTTAACATACGATATAGTACTCCTTTGCACAGTCTATCAACAGTATTTGGTATACCTACCGTCGGTGGTTAACATATGTAATATAGTTCTCCTTTACATCGTCTATCAACAGTATTGGTCTATACCTACCGTCAATGGTTAACATACGATATAGTACTCCTTTACACCGTCTATCAACAATATTTGTCTATACCTACCGTCGGTGGTTAACATACGATATAGTACTCCTTTACACCGTCTATCAACAGTATTTGTCTATACCTACCGTCGGTGGTTAACATACGATATATTACTCCTTTACAACGTCTATCAACAGTATTGGTCTATACCTACCGTCGGTGGTTAACATACTATATAGTACTCCTTTACACCGTCTATCAACAGTATGTGTCTATACCTACCGTCGGTGGTTAAAATACGATATAGTACTCCTTTATACTGTCTTTCCACAATATTTGGTATACCTACCGTCAGTGGTTAACATACGATGTTGTGCTCCTTTACACCGTCTATCAACAGTATTTGTCTATACCTACCGTCGGTGGTTAACATACGATATAGTACTCCTATACATAGTCTTTCAACAGTATTTGTCTATACCTACCGGCATTGGTTAACATACGATAAAGTACTCCTTTAAACCGTCTATCAACAGTATTTGTCTATACCTACCGTCGGTGGTTAACATACGATATAGTACTCCTTTACACCGTCTATCAACAGTATTTGTCTATACCTACCGTCAGTGGTTAACATACGATATAGTACTCCTTTATACTGTCTATCAACAGTATTTGTCTATACCTACCGTCAGTGGTTAACATACGATGTAGTACTCCTTTACACCGTCTATCAACAGTATTAGTCTATGCCTACCGTCGGTGGTTACCATACTATATAGTTCTCCTTTACACGGTCTATCAACAGTATTTGTCTATACGTACCGTCGGTGGTTAGCATACAATCTAGTGATTCTGTACACCGTCTATCAACAGTATTTGTCTATACCTACCGGCGTTGGTTAACATACGATATAGTACTCCTTTACACCGTCTATCCACAGTAGTTGGTAAACCTATCGTAAGTGGTTAACATACGATAAAGTACTCCTATACACAGTCTATCAACAGTATTTGTCTATACCTACCGGCATTGGTTAACATACGATAAAGTACTCCTTTACACCGTCTATCAACAGTATTTGTCTATACCTACCATCGGTGGTTAACATACGATATAGTACTCCTTTATACTGTCTATCAACAGTATTTGTCTATACCTACCTTTAGTGGTTAACATACGATGTAGTACTCCTTTACACCGTCTATCAACAGTATTAGTCTATGCCTACCGTCGGTGGTTACCATACTATATAGTTCTCCTTTACACGGTCTATCAACAGTATTTGTCTATACCTACCGTCGGTGCTTAACATACTATATAGTTCTCCTTTACAACGTCTATCTACAGTATTGGTCTATACCTACCGTCGGTGGTTAACATACTATATAGTTCTCCTTTACAACGTCTATCTACAGTATTGGTCTATACCTACCGTCGGTGGTTAGCATACAATCTAGTGCTTCTGTACACCGTCTATCAACAGTATTTGTCTATACCTACCGGCGTTGGTTAACATACGATATAGTACTCCTTTACACCGTCTATCCACAGTAGTTGGTATACCTATCGTTAGTGGTTAACATACGATAAAGTACTCCTATACACAGTCTATCAACAGTATTTGTCTATACCTACCGTCGGTGGTTAACATACGATAAAGTACTCCTTTACACCGTCTATCAACAGTATTTGCCTATACCTACCGTCAGTGGTTAAAATACGATATATTACTCCTTTACACCGTCTATCAACAGTATTGGTCTATACCTACCGTCGGTGGTTAACATACGATATAGTACTCCTTTATACTGTCTATCAACATGATTTGTCTATACCTACCGTCGGTGGTTAACATACGATATAGTACTCCTTTACACAGTCTATCAACAGTATTTGGTATACCTACCGTCGGTGGTTAACATATGTAATATACAATGTAGTTCTCCTTTACATCGTCTATCAACAGTATTGGTCCATACCTACCGTCAATGGTTAACATACGATATAGTACTCCTTTACACCGTCTATCAACAGTATTTGTCTATACCTACCGTCGGTGGTTAACATACGATAAAGTACTCCTTTACACCGTCTATCAACAGTATTTGTCTATACCTACCGTCAGTGGTTAATATACGATATAGTACTCCTTTACACCGTCTATCAACATTATTGGTCTATACCTACCGTCGGTGGTTAACATACGATATAGTACTCCTTTACACCGTCTATCAACAGTATTTGTCTATACCTACCGTCGGTGGTTAACATACGATATAGTACTCCTTTACACCGTCTATCAACAGTATTGGTCTATACCTTCCGTCGGTGGTTAACATACGATATAGTACTCCTTTACACCGTCTATCAACAGTATTTGTATATACCTACTGTTGGTGGTTAACATACGATATAGTATTCCTTTACACCGTCTATCAACAGCATTGGTCTATACCTACCGTTGGTGGTAAACATACAATATAGTACTCCTTTACACCGTCTATCAACAGTATTGGTCTATACCTACCGTCGGTGGTTAACATACGATATAGTACTCCTTTATACTGTCTATCAACAGTATTTGTCTATACCTACCGTCAGGGGTCAACATACGATATAGTACTCCTTTACACCGTCTATCAACAGTATTTGTCTATACCTACCGTCGGTGGTTAACATACGATATAGTATTCCTTTACACCGTCTATCAACAGTATGTGTCTATACCTACCGTCGGTGGTTAAAATACGATATAGTACTCCTTTATACTGTCTATCCACAATATTTGGTATACCTACCGTCAGTGGTTAACATACGATGTTGTGCTCCTTTACACCGTCTATCAACAGTATTTGTCTATACCTACCGTCGGTGGTTAACATACGATATAGTACTCCTTTACATAGTCTTTCAACAGTATTTGTCTATACCTACCGGCATTGGTTAACATACGATAAAGTACTCCTTTACACCGTCTATCAACAGTATTTGTCTATACCTACCGTCGGTGGTTAACATACGATATAGTACTCCTTTATACTGTCTATCAACAGTATTTGTCTATACCTACCGTCAGTGGTTAACATATGATGTAGTACTCCTTTACACCGTCTATCAACAGTATTAGTCTATGCCTACCGTCGGTGGTTACAATACTATATAGTTCTCCTTTACACGGTCTATCAACAGTATTTGTCTATACCTACCGTCGGTGGTTAACATACGATAAAGTACTCCTTTACACCGTCTATCAACAGTATTTGCCTATACCTACCGTCCGTGGTTAAAATACGATATAGTACTCCTTTACACCGTCTATCAACAGTATTGGTCTATACCTACCGTCGGTGGTTAACATACGATATAGTACTCCTTTATACTGTCTATCAACATTATTTGTCTATACCTACCGTCGGTGGTTAACATACGATATAGTACTCCTTTACACAGTCTATCAACAGTATTTGGTATACCTACCGTCGGTGGTTAACATATGTAATATAGTTCTCCTTCACATCGTCTATCAACAGTATTGGTCTATACCTACCGTCAATGGTTAACATACGATATAGTACTCCTTTACACCGTCTATCAACAGTATTTGTCTATACCTACCGTCGGTGGTTAACATACGATAAAGTACTCCTTTACACCGTCTATCAACAGTATTTGTCTATACCTACCGTCAGTGGTTAACATACGATATAGTACTCCTTTACACCGTCTATCAACATTATTGGTCTATACCTACCGTCGGTGGTTAACATACGATATAGTACTCCTTTACACCGTCTATCAACAGTATTTGTCTATACCTACCGTCGGTGGTTAACATACGATATAGTACTCCTTTACACCGTCTATCAACAGTATTGGTCTATACCTTCCGTCGGTGGTTAACATACGATATAGTACTCCTTTACACCGTCTATCAACAGTATTTGTATATACCTACCGTTGGTGGTTAACATACGATATAGTATTCCTTTACACCGTCTATCAACAGCATCGGTCTATACCTACCGTTGGTGGTAAACATACGATATAGTACTCCTTTACACCGTCTATCAACAGTATTGGTCTATACCTACCGTCGGTGGTTAACATACGATATAGTACTCCTTTATACTGTCTATCAACAGTATTTGTCTATACCTACCGTCAGGGGTCAACATACGATATAGTACTCCTTTACACCGTCTATCAACAGTATTTGTCTATACCTACCGTCGGTGGTTAACATACGATATAGTACTCCTTTACACCGTCTATCAACAGTATGTGTCTATACCTACCGTCGGTGGTTAAAATACAATATAGTACTCCTTTATACTGTCTATCCACAATATTTGGTATACCTACCGTCAGTGGTTAACATACGATGTTGTGCTCCTTTACACCATCTATCAACAGTATTTGTCCATACCTACCGTCGGTGGTTAACATACGATATAGTACTCCTTTACATAGTCTTTCAACAGTATTTGTCTATACCTACCGGCATTGGTTAACATACGATAAAGTACTCCTTTACACCGTCTATCAACAGTATTTGTCTATACCTACCGTCGGTGGTTAACATACGATATAGTACTCCTTTATACTGTCTATCAACAGTATTTGTCTATACCTACCGTCAGTGGTTAACATACGATGTAGTACTCCTTTACACCGTCTATCAACAGTATTAGTCTATGCCTACCGTCGGTGGTTACCATACTATATAGTTCTCCTTTACACGGTCTATCAACAGTATTTGTCTATACCTACCGTCGGTGCTTAACATACTATATAGTTCTCCTTTACAACGTCTATCTACAGTATTGGTCTATACCTACCGTCGGTGGTTAACATACGATATAGTGCTCCTTTACACCGTCTTTCAACAGTATTTGTCTATACGTACCGTCGGTGGTTAGCATACAATCTAGTGCTTCTGTACACCGTCTATCAACAGTATTTGTCTATACCTACCGGCGTTGGTTAACATACGATATAGTACTCCTTTACACCGTCTATCCACAGTAGTTGGTATACCTATCCTTAGTGGTTAACATACGATAAAGTACTCCTATACACAGTCTATCAACAGTATTTGTCTATACCTACCGTCGGTGGTTAACATACGATAAAGTACTCCTTTACACCGTCTATCAACAGTATTTGCCTATACCTACCGTCAGTGGTTAAAATACGATATAGTACTCCTTTACACCGTCTATCAACAGTATTGGTCTATACCTACCGTCGGTGGTTAACATACGATATAGTACTCCTTTATACTGTCTATCAACATTATTTGTCTATACCTACCGTCGGTGGTTAACATACGATATAGTACTCCTTTACACAGTCTATCAACAGAATTTGGTATACCTACCGTCGGTGGTTAACATATGTAATATAGTTCTCCTTTACATCGTCTATCAACAGTATTGGTCTATACCTACCGTCAATGGTTAACATACGATATAGTACTCCTTTACACCGTCTATCAACAGTATTTGTCTATACCTACCGTCGGTGGTTAACATACGATAAAGTACTCCTTTACACCGTCTATCAACAGTATTTGTCTATACCTAACGTCAGTGGTTAACATACGATATAGTACTCCTTTAAACCGTCTATCAACATTATTGGTCTATACCTACCGTCGGTGGTTAACATACGATATAGTACTCCTTTACACCGTCTATCAACAGTATTTGTCTATACCTACCGTCGGTGGTTAACATACGATATAGTACTCCATTACACCGTCTATCAACAGTATTGGTCTATACCTTCCGTCGGTGGTTAACATACGATTTAGTACTCCTTTACACCGTCTATCAACAGTATTTGTATATACCTACCGTTGGTGGTTAACATACGATATAGTATTCCTTTACACCGTCTATCAACAGCATTGGTCTATACCTACCGTTGGTGGTAAACATACGATATAGTACTCCTTTACACCGTCTATCAACAGTATTGGTCTATACCTACCGTCGGTGGTTAACATACGATATAGTACTCCTTTATACTGTCTATCAACAGTATTTGTCTATACCTACCGTCAGGGGTCAACATACGATATAGTACTCCTTTACACCGTCTATCAACAGTATTTGTCTATACCTACCGTCGGTGGTTAACATACGATATAGTACTCCTTTACACCGTCTATCAACAGTATGTGTCTATACATACCGTCGGTGGTTAACATACGATATAGTACTCCTTTACACCGTCTATCAACAGTATTTGTCTATACCTACCGTTGGTGGTTAACATACGATATAGTACTCCTTTACACCGTCTATCAACAGTATTGGTCTATACCTACCGTCGGTGGTTAACATACGATATAGTACTCCTTTACACCGTCTATCAACAGTATTAGTCTATGCCTACCGTCGGTGGTTACCATACTATATAGTTCTCCTTTACACGGTCTATCAACAGTATTTGTCTATACCTACCGTCGGTGCTTAACATACTATATAGTTCTCCTTTACAACGTCTATCTACAGTATTGGTCTATACCTACCGTCGGTGGTTAACATACGATATAGTGCTCCTTTACACCGTCTTTCAACAGTATTTGTCTATACGTACCGTCGGTGGTTAGCATACAATCTAGTGCTTCTGTACACCGTCTATCAACAGTATTTGTCTATACCTACCGGCGTTGGTTAACATACGATATAGTACTCCTTTACACCGTCTATCCACAGTAGTTGGTATACCTATCCTTAGTGGTTAACATACGATAAAGTACTCCTATACACAGTCTATCAACAGTATTTGTCTATACCTACCGTCGGTGGTTAACATACGATAAAGTACTCCTTTACACCGTCTATCAACAGTATTTGCCTATACCTACCGTCAGTGGTTAAAATACGATATAGTACTCCTTTACACCGTCTATCAACAGTATTGGTCTATACCTACCGTCGGTGGTTAACATACGATATAGTACTCCTTTATACTGTCTATCAACATTATTTGTCTATACCTACCGTCGGTGGTTAACATACGATATAGTACTCCTTTACACAGTCTATCAACAGAATTTGGTATACCTACCGTCGGTGGTTAACATATGTAATATAGTTCTCCTTTACATCGTCTATCAACAGTATTGGTCTATACCTACCGTCAATGGTTAACATACGATATAGTACTCCTTTACACCGTCTATCAACAGTATTTGTCTATACCTACCGTCGGTGGTTAACATACGATAAAGTACTCCTTTACACCGTCTATCAACAGTATTTGTCTATACCTAACGTCAGTGGTTAACATACGATATAGTACTCCTTTAAACCGTCTATCAACATTATTGGTCTATACCTACCGTCGGTGGTTAACATACGATATAGTACTCCTTTACACCGTCTATCAACAGTATTTGTCTATACCTACCGTCGGTGGTTAACATACGATATAGTACTCCATTACACCGTCTATCAACAATATTGGTCTATACCTTCCGTCGGTGGTTAACATACGATTTAGTACTCCTTTACACCGTCTATCAACAGTATTTGTATATACCTACCGTTGGTGGTTAACATACGATATAGTATTCCTTTACACCGTCTATCAACAGCATTGGTCTATACCTACCGTTGGTGGTAAACATACGATATAGTACTCCTTTACACCGTCTATCAACAGTATTGGTCTATACCTACCGTCGGTGGTTAACATACGATATAGTACTCCTTTATACTGTCTATCAACAGTATTTGTCTATACCTACCGTCAGGGGTCAACATACGATATAGTACTCCTTTACACCGTCTATCAACAGTATTTGTCTATACCTACCGTCGGTGGTTAACATACGATATAGTACTCCTTTACACCGTCTATCAACAGTATGTGTCTATACATACCGTCGGTGGTTAACATACGATATAGTACTCCTTTACACCGTCTATCAACAGTATTTGTCTATACCTACCGTTGGTGGTTAACATACGATATAGTACTCCTTTACACCGTCTATCAACAGTATTGGTCTATACCTACCGTCGGTGGTTAACATACGATATAGTACTCCTTTACACCGTCTATCAACAGTATTGGTCTATACCTACCGTCGGTGGTTAACATACGATATAGTAATCCTTTATACTGTCTATTAACATTATTTTTCTATACCTACCGTCGGTGGTTAACATATGTAATATAGTACTCCTTTACATCGTCTATCAACAGTATTGGTCTATACCTACCGTCAATGGTTAACATACGATATAGTACTCCTTTACACCGTCTATCAACAGTATTTGTCTATACCTACCGTCGGTGGTTTACATACGATATAGTACTCCTTTACACCGTCTATCAACAGTATTTGGGTATACCTACCGTCGGTGGTTAACATACGATATAGTACTCCTTTACAACGTCTATCAACAGTATTGGTCTATACCTACCGTCGGTGGTTAACATACTATATAGTCCTCCTTTACATCGTCTATCAACAGTATTTGGTATACCTACCGTCGGTGGTCAACATATGTAATATAGTACTCCTTTACATCGTCTATCAACAGTATTGGTCTATACCTACCGTCAATGGTTAACATACGATATAGTACTCCTTTACACCGTCTATCAACAGTATTTGTCTATACCTACCGTCGGTGGTTAACATACGATATAGTACTCCTTTACACCGTCTTTCAACAGTATTTGTCTATACCTACCGTCGGTGGTTAACATACGATATAGTACTCCTTTACAACGTCTATCAACAGTATTGGTCTATACCTACCGTCAATGGTTAACATACGATATAGTACTCCTTTACACCGTCTATCAACAGTATTTGTCTATACCTACCGTCGGTGGTTAACATACGATATAGTACTCCTTTACACCGTCTATCAACAGTATTTGTCTATACCTACCGTCGGTGGCTAACATACGATATAGTACTCCTTTACAACGTCTATCAACAGTATTGGTCTATACCTACCGTCGGTGGTTAACATACTATATAGTACTCCTTTACACCGTCTATCAACAGTATGTGTCTATACCTACCGTCGGTGGTTAAAATACGATATAGTACTCCGTAGTCCGAGATTACTCTGACGTCCCACGTCCCCAACTTGTCAGAGTTATCTGACTAAGTACTCCGATACACAGCCTATAAACAGTATTTGTCTATATCTACCGTCGGTGTTTAACGTACGATATAGTACTCCTTTGAACTAGGTACATTGGTGCCAATTTACAGTTTTGTAGTTCAATGTTGTTATTAACATGATAAGATATAAAGCTGTTCAATATGTACATGTAGTCAAAATAAAAAAAAATAAAAAAAATTATACAAATACATTGTAGGAAAACATAGACGAGTTAATAAGGACTGTTTTATCGACATGTTCTTCTTGGTTCTTTGTTTAAAAGTATAATTGCTTTGAGCTTTACACATTGGGTGTGATAGTACATTTCATAACACTGATCCAGAATAAACAAAATATTTCTTAAATAGCTCAGCTTTCGGCTTAGGAACTATCAGATTACCTTGAGTGACACCTCTCAAGGAGTAAGGATTTTTATCTGATTTCAGTTTAAACTTTTAACTTGGTACATTGGTGCTTCCATACTCATACATTTATATAGAAGTGAAAATTTGTGGTATTTGATTCTATTGTCAACTATCATCCACCCAAGATCTTTAAATAAGGGGACTGAGGGGGATAACGAATCTGCATCTATAATTTATCATGCTGCCCTTTTTTTGGATTTTAAAATTCTTGTTATCCCATCATTTTTAGATTCATCCCATATAATACAACAGTAGTCAACTAGGGGCAGAATATCCATTGTATTATGTTTTCTTGCATTTATATAAAAAAAATCTTTATTTAAGAAAGATTGTATATTATAAATAGCACAAACAATAGAAGACAAGGTAAAGAACATTGGGGGACACCAAATTTTACATGTTGTTGTTCAGAGTTAACATTACAAATATTTACCTGTTGTTATTCAGGTATGACTTAAAAAAACTAACAGTAGTCTCACTAAATCCATAAATGTCTAGCTGTAAACAAAGAAAGTCATGATCTACCAAATCAAAAGCTTTTTTTAAATTTTAATAAAATTGCTAGGTTTAAATTACCATCATTCATTTCTTGCAACCATTTTTCAATGATATTAAATAAATGTCAAGCTCAATCCAGTATATATTCCAAGTTATGGACAAATGATAATGCTATCAAAAATACCAAGTCATAACCAGTGCCTTTCTCTTTTTCTATTTACAGTATATGACTAGGTAAAAATGATTACTTTTTTCAAATATTTTCATACTTTTTTGTTTTTGTATCAAGGGCATAATTGTTTATGGCAAACTAAGCATCTGCATATTCAAACTATTCCTTACTATACTCTACCTCAAATTCGGGAAACTGCAGAATTTTTGGCATAGCAGTCTTATGGTAGCTGAACTATTTCTATTTTTTGTAAATCTGAATTAATAAGTCTCTTGTCACTGTTTTAACCATTCTGGGGCTATAGAAAAAAAATAACAGAATTATCAAAATTAATTGTGTATAATGTTTGTGTACAGCCATTCAACTAAAAAAGGACAAAAGAAATTGTTTTGTGTATAAATAAATAATTGTTATTTTAATGACTTAATATTATAAACAAAAATTCAAAAGATTAAATTTGAATTATAATCTAAACATGAAAGAGCACATATAAATCAACCTTTTACTCAGATTTATATCTAAAACCAGTTATAACTAGCTATACTATCTTTGACTTCACAAACATCATCATCTTTTTTTTCAGTATTTATTTGGTCGGCACTTCCTGCACACTAAGTATGTCATGCCTTAGGTTTAATGTTAGGCTGACCTGAGGTCAATAGTCTTAAACAATGTCATCAAACTATCAGTTTTACTGTAATATATTGATATTGTGACATGTATGGGAAAGAGCATATGAGTTAGTCATATTGGTCAATACAATGGAAAGTTTATAGCTGAGACTACTATAACACTATGTGTTTTTTCATACAGGAGGAAGACGTCAAAGCAAAAAAAAACCCAACAAAACAAAATAAAATAATAGCCTGTCAAGACGTCATTTTATCATAATAATTTGGTCTAATTTTGGGATAACAATACATTTAACTTCCTTTGATGTCGGGGAGGGGATAAGTTTTGACAATTAATTATTCTTGAAACCAGATGTCTCTGTTGAAACTAACAATGATTATTTCTTATTGTTACTTTGTTCAGCGAGCGCGATGTGTGGTTCTCGAGTTATTTAAAAAAAAAAAGGGGGGGGAGGGTTGTTACTATATTAAATTTACCCAGTTTGGAGACAATAAATATTTAAAATATAACCATAAACTCCAATGCTCCTGCTTTTTTTAGCAGATCAAACACGAGGGCATTCTCGTCTCTGTTATAATAAAAAGTTAACTCATTTCTTCTTCCAGGTTATTTCTTAATCAATTATGATTATCAGCTGTCTATCTATTTACCATGTTTATGTTAAACTGGTCCATAATTCCATCATAGTGTATCGATAGGTGAACACAACAGGGATCCAGTTTATTTACGGGTAACGTCTGTAATCCAACAACAAGGATAAAACAAGGTACACAGTTCCGTAATTTCGTATACTTTTCTTATCTTCATACTAAAAAGCTCCAAAAGTAGGCGTGTTTAGTAAACTGGCCCGCCGTTCTATCTATAGCTTCGCACCGGGGGGGGGGGGGGGGGGGGGGGGGGGGGGGGCTGTGGTCGCGGGGAGGGGGGGGGGGCTATGTTTTTTTTTCTGTGCAAAATTTTTTTTCGCCTTTGGCGAAGAACAATCTAATTTTTTAGGGACAAACCGAAAACAATTTTTTTCTTTCAATTTTAGCATAACATAAAGTGGCAGCTGAGGGTGGAACAAACAATTTTTTTCTCAGGGTCCAAAACAAATTATTTTTTTCACCAAACCTGGAAACAAACTTTTTTTTCCAAAAAAACCATAGCCCCCCCCCCCCCCCCCCCCCCCCCCCCCCCCCCCTCCCCCCATCCCCCCCCCCAGAAAATCAAATGGTTGCTGCCTAAAATGTCTAAAAGTGTAGATATAGATTTTGTAAAAGTCTGCACTAAGAGTCACACCTTGTCTTACGCCTTGCTCTATACTAAAACTTTCTGATATTATGTTATTCCATTTTACACAGGAAACAGCATTTTTTTTATAGATAGATTGTTCTGAATTTTCATTTGATATAATCTTCTTATAATCCCAGCATGTTTTACAGTATCGAATGCAGACTTTGCATCAAGCATAGTTATTATTGTTTGATCATTTATCTCAACACATTCTTTATGTAATTCCTATTTAATAAAAGGGCAGTTTAATGGTGTGGTTCTTCTAGTAAAACAACGGTGTAATGGATTTTGATATTTTATAATGTCAGGATTAATTCTGATCTTTAAAACAGTCTCAATGAGTATGGATAATGTTGGAGTAATTGTTATTCCACGATAATTTTTACTGTCTTTACAACTTCCTTTATTCTTAAAGAGCGGAATTACTATCCCTAATTTCTGTTCATCTGGTATATAACAAAGTCTAAAAGTACTATCCAAAAGTTTTTTAAGGTGATAAATAAGAAATTGTCCTCCATATAATAAGTTTTCAGTTGAAACTCCAAAAATATCTGGTGAGTTATTTAAATTTAATAACTTCAAAGCTTCTACTATTTCATTTTCAGTAATACTTTGGTGCTGAAACATAGCTCTACAAATGTCAATTATATCAATATATATTCTTGTTCGACCTTTTGTTGATATTTGTTATCAAAATGTTGATGAATAGAATTGTTTGTTAAATTTTCAAAATGACGTTTCCATCAAATTCGAATGTTGTTTTCTGTACTATACACTGTGTCCTCATCAGTTGATGTGAATTCGCGGGAAATTGGCCATTTTAACACTTAAAATCAAAGACGGAGTGTATCAATTCCGTTTTTTAGCTCAACTGGCCCAAAGAGCAAGTGATCTTTTCCAATCACTTGGCGTTCGTCGTCCGTCGTCGTTAACTTTCACAAAAATCTTCTTCTCTGAAACTACTGGGCCCTTTGTGTATCTCCCTCCATGTATTTTCCTCCATGTACTTTAATTTTGTTTTTGCTGATACGATTGAGGTTGCGGATGTTCGAGTAAGTCGAAACGTCCTGTTTTTGAAATAAAGGCCGAAATGATTTCTAACTTCCGTGTATATTCTTCTGTTTCTGTTTTCTTGATCTAGTCTTTCTAGCAGGGTGCCTGTGTTGATTTTGAGGATTTTAATTTCCTTTGTAATTTGATGGTGCATTTCTTCTCTATTACTCTCGTAGTTGAGGCACTCTTTGAGGTAGAGTTGTTGTGTTTCCTCTGTTCCAGAGCTGCATAAGTCGGTGATGTTTTGCCCTGTGTGTTGTTTATAATAGTTAAGGGTTGTATAGCCAGTTCTAAGTTGTAAAAAGATGCTGAAGAATTGTTTGGTTGGATAGTCAAAGATTGGGATGATTTTAACGTTTGTTGTTTACTCAAAAAGGTCTCTTCCTATGTTGCTTAATTCCCATCGTCTTTGCCACTTCAGCATGACACTCTTGTGTGCACCTTGTTTTACGTCTTGAAGGGTAATTATGTTATTTGTTGGTAGGAGTTGTGTTGCTTCTTCTGCTGCTTGCTTTGCCAATACGTCCGCTTCATCGTTCCCTTGCATATTTGAGTGTCCTGGTGTCCATAGGATGCAAATTTCCATCCCTTTAATTCTTAGGTCCTCGATGTGTTCTCTGATGTCTCGAATTAGATCAATATAGGATTTGGGTGCCCAATTTAGTTCGAGGAGTCCCACTGCAGCTATTTTCCAAAAGAAATAAAAAGAAGCACAAGTATTACCTCTGCATAAAAAAATTATACACTCTTGATAAAGGAAACTATATACCTGAAAGTATAATGACCATGTATTAAACAAAATTTGAGAGGTCTATAGACAACCAACATGTGGAATATTCTAATTTATTTTTCCACATTTCTCTGTTAGCTTTTCGAAAAGGATACGGATGCCAAACCGCTCTATTAAAACTAATTGGAGATTAGTAAAAAGGCTTTAGATGAGAATAAATATGAAGCAGCTATATTAATGGACTTGTCCAAGGCTATTAGTTGCATACCCCATGATCTCCTCCTACTAAAATTAAAATCCTATGGTGTCGTAGCCTCTTTTCTTAAAATTTTGGAAAGCTCATTGCATTTAACTAATAGAAAACATTGTGTTAAAGTATGTACTAATTCAAGCTACTGGCAAACAATGTTTAAAGGAGTGCCACAAGGGTCGATATAAGGGTGATATTATTAAAAAAAAATAAATGACATTTTCTATTTTATTCATAAAAGTGAACTCTATAATTACGCAGATGAAAACACCCTTTCATACGCAGATAATGATTGAGATAGATTGATAAATACTTTAGAAATAAAAGCAACATTGTGATAAATTGGTTCTCACTAAATAAAATGAAAGCTAATTCAAAACAATTTCAAGCAATAGCTGTAGGTAAAAAAAACTAAAGACAAAAACCTAAAATTTAAAATAGAAGGTAATGTAATAGAATGTGAAGATAACGTTAAACTTCTAGGTGTAACAAAAGATGTTAAACTAAATTTCAATGAACATGTCTCTATAATATGTAAAAATGTCGAAACAATTAAATGTATTCAAAAGAATAGATAAACCCCTGACTAAATGGGCGCAGTACGTTTGCGCGCATTTTGGGGATTAAAATGTTTTTACGTTTGCTCGCAGCTTTTGTAAACTCAGGTAAAAATATAAATAAAATTATAATTAACTATAAATATACCTGTCCAAAAAATGCGCGCAATTGTAATCAAAAGCTACGCGCAAACGTACTGATTTTGGCGCGTAATGTAATGGTAATGCGCGCAAACGTAATGCACCGATTGGAATTATTCTGGGTACTATAATTGTACTTTGGGGCACAAGAATAAAATATTATTATACGATTCAGAGTAGAATCTTTCGCCTATCTCTTCAGTTGTCTAAAACAAAACTCGGAAAATTAATAATTTATTATTCTTTGTTAATGTCCAAATTTAATTACTGCCCACTAGTTTGGCACTTTTGTGGGGAGGTTAATGCAAAAAAAAAAAAAATGGAGAAAATTCAAGAGATATCGTGACCAAGGTTTATCTATGAAGACTATTCAGCAAGTTATAACATTGCAGCATGAATATCGCATTTAACAAAGTTTTGTGACTATTTACTTTGTTTTCGTATTGAATTCATTTATATCTTTTATTATACTTACTTAATAACGTATTTATTAGTATTACGTTAAAACATTAACTTTTGTTTGCGTTAATTGTTTCCATATAAGAGTAGATACTAAAATACCATTAAATTTATGACATAAAAATTTCTACTTATTTTGTTCAAATGAATAAATGTGTTAGGGTGGTTCTATGTCCATCGTAGTTAGGACTGTCAAAGGACAGAATTGTTTTACATCCTAAGACATGTCTTAGATCATCATAAATAATGTCGTCCAATGACATATCTTAGGACATATCACAGGATACTTTCATTGACACAGCCCCTGAATACAATCTTTAGAAACTTTGAAAAGTACGTAATAAATTATAATTACTTAGCGTTGTCTTAGACTTCTTGACACCTCTCATTTAACTGTCTGCTTACTATAAGGCAGATTGCGAGATCAGGGGGCTCTTACCATTGCCCTGTGCCCTTTGTTCTGAAAGGTTGACATGTTTAAGCTGAAAAGTCACAATCTATTATAAGCCCTTCGTAGATATCGAAAATTACATTATTCTTTCACTAAATAATTCAAAAGTTGGTGACTATGTTGAACGCATATATCCCATTTAACTAGAGATAAAGGATACAACAGATACAATTAATATAAAAAAAGAAGATATGGTATGATTGCCAATGAGACAACTGTCCACAAGAGATCAAAATGACACAGAAATTAACAACAATAGGTCACCGTACGGCCTTCAACAATGAGCAGAGCCCATACCGCCTAGTCCGCTATAAAAGGCCCCGATATGACAATGTTAAACAATTCAAACAAGAAAACTAAGTCGGCCTCATATCTAGACTTACATCAAGAAATTGACAATAAGGGTCAATTGATACGATATTCCAGTGCTTGCATTCCCTTTCATGCTTTTCCTGATAGAGGGTTGTCGCTCACACGGAAGCTATTTAATCAAGAGTTCTAAATGATGAAGTTGAAATCCTCACTTCTTAAATTTTACGGACGCCATCACGAGTTCGTTGACCGTTATGGAATAACCGTTTCACAAATGATATCGGATATGTTCCTTACGTCGTAACTACAATCCCCTTCCCCTTCACGAATGCAACCTACCGAATTAGACTATTTATCGGATTTGTTATCTCATAAGCAACACGACTGGTGCCACATGTGGAGCAGCATCTGCTTACCCTTCTGGAGCACCAGAGATCACCCCTAGTTTTTAGTGGGTTCTTGTTGTATATTATTTAGTTTTCTATGTTGTGTCATGTGTACTATTGTTTGTCTGTTAGTCCTTTTCATTTTTAGCTATGGCGTTGTCAGTTTATTTTCGATTTGCGAGTTTGACTGTCCCTCTGGTATCTTTCGTCCCTCTTTTCGTTCAGCGTATATTATGTAGGTTTTTATTGTATATATATTTTTTTGTGTTTTCCATATATGATCTTATATATTTCTATTTATATTTCTAAATGTTTCTAGAGTGAACTGTTTTTGTTTTTGATTTAAGAAATATGAAATAACAGTTTTGAAGTCGTTTTATTGTCAAAAATCTATACTACATAAAGACAAATATGCAGCTAACCTGAGCATTCATAAGGGGTTTTATTCGAGGACAACGATAGTTTAAGACAGATTAAAGGTGCCATAAAACGATTTTCTACGTATCTTTTAATTCACTCCTTTCAACTATGCTTTATTTTTATGCTTTATATGCTATGAAAATCATGCTTTTAATTTTACCAAATATTATATTTTTTTATGATTTTCAACTAAATTTGACTATCTAGAAGCCGGTTTTGACTGAGTGCTCGATATACTTAATGAACCCAATGATACATACAAATATAGATATACACAATGTACCTAACGAAAACCTTGGAACATAAAAGATTAGATATAAGTATATCACTGGATCGGTATAAGGCAGTAATGTTTACGTAATTGATAACTTACATTTAATTATCTGATTTGATATTAAACAAACATTTATTTCAACCTGGTTTCTTCACAAGAAGAAACGAAGGGTTATGGTTTTTTTTACGTTAGAAGGGGGATTGGACTGACCGTGTTGACAAAAAAAAATTGAAATTATGTTGATATCTTCCGTAAAGTTTCTCTGATTTTTTTCTTTTTTCTTTTCACCTTGTCCAACATAATATGACACCTCCCCCAACCCACTTTTTTTCCATCATTGCTATGATCCATACCGACACCCAAATCTGAATTTTGATAGATTATAAATATATAAACAGTTTTCTTTAGTTTATCCGAAACAGCTTGATTGGATATCTAGATGGGCGTATACGTGACAGCAAAGTTTGTTTTAAAGGTAAAGAAATTGATAAATAATAATAAATGATCTTTCTGATCGCGACAATTCTTATATCCTACGGCATAATTTGTACTTGTCCCCACAAAATTAAAAAAATCGTCCTTTTTCATTTTGTTAAAGTTGTCCTAATCTTGTAACAACTGACTCTTCTATGGACTCCTGCATTGTAAATAATGAGACCTCCATTTCGAGAAAATGAAACTGAATGTTTTTCGTTTTCGACTTTTGACCCCTTCCACCCTTTTCACAGAAAACCAATTTAGTTGATAATCCAAATTCAAACTTTAAAAATGGGTTAATAATCACTGAAAAACATCATGCACAATATTAATAATTAAGTACAAAATTCATGTACAAAGTACAAATTTCATTGATAACTTTTAACACATATAAGTTGTCTAGATACACAATAGATAGTAATTGGATTGAAGACAACATCGTGAGAAGTCCAAACATCAAGTGTGTTAACAGAGAAAGGTACTGTACTGATTCGATTTGTATGTGATTATGTAACCTTTGTCAATCTTTTAATTGATACTAAAAAAGAGGAGAGTTTTTAGATCTTTTTGATATCCGATCTCTAAACTCTCCTCTTTTATAAAAGATTTCAATGACATTTGTACTTTGTGTTTTTTTTTGCAGTGGCTGTTTTGCCGGCTCTGATAAAAATATTTCAATTCAATCCGGCAAAATAACCTATTTCTATAGAAACAAATTATGGCTATTTGACAGGCACCAGCAATATAGTAAATGGGTTGCTGGTGCTGGATAAAATAGAAAATATGTTATTTTGCTGGCCTTAGGTAAGCCAAATGGACGTTAAAAATCATTCTGTTTTCAAATAACTAACTTTTATATATTTTTTTATTTTTTTTATTTTTGAAGCTATGTGATTGTCATTTACTTTAATATTTTATCAAATTTATAATGCACTTAGATTTCTAAATTCTATTTTGCTTTATAACACAGAGTCAAAACAATCTGATATTTTATTCTTAAGCATACACATAGCATTAGACCGCCACTAACGAAATAATTATAACTACGTGTTTGTCTTTTTTTGTCTTGCTATGCATTCGTTATAATTTTGATTTACCTTATCATCTTTCCCATAATGATATAGAACTATGAAAATTCAGTTTGAAATATCCTATCGAGCGTCAAATGATAGCTTAGTATACACGGTTTCAAAAAAATCATTTATACATTTTTTTCCTAAATAAAGGAGATAAATTGTTACTTCCGGTTTGAACTATGTCACTTCCGGTTTTATTTGTTTTTATAGGTTACCTGGTACTGACTCCAAAAATATATTGTTTAATATACTTTAACATTAAATAAGTTCAACAAATAACTACTTCAGGTTTACAAAGGGTCACTTCTGGTTAGCTTTTCGATAGTCAAGTGTCTTGCAATGTAATGCAAACAGTCCCATGGCTTTATCATGTATACATATGAGGTAAAAGCAAAGGTCAAAATCTAGAACGTCAATTTGACCTTTTTGACCTTGAGTTCAATTTCAAGGTAATCAACCAAGGGCTTAAAATCAAAAGACCATAGGTCTTAATTATATATGGTTAATGATTTAAATCACTATATGTCTAATCTTTGATACAAGAGGGGAAAAAACTCCAGTTCAATGTTATCGTACCCGTCAACCAAAATGCATGTGTTACGACATGTCGCAACTTATTCTTAAGTAAAAATATCTTGTCGATATCTTATACAGTTTTGTATAATTTTTAATTTTTGTTTCTTGTGTACAATTTGGAGTTTAGTATGGCGTTCATTATCACTGAACTAGTATATATATTTGTTTTGGGGCCAGCTGAAGGACGCCTCCGGGTGCCAAAATTTTCCGCTGCATTGAAGACCTGTTGTTGACCTTCTGTTGATGTCTGCTCTCTGGTCAGGTTGTTGTCTCTTTGACACATTCCCCATTTTCATTCTCAATTTCATTTGAAAATAATTGAAAATAAGCCAAAATCAAAATTGAAAATATGACCTTGACCTCTGACCTTGACCTAATGTACTTATATTTGGATCAAAAACTTTATTTCTTACGTTCGTATTACGTGTTTTTCAACAGACTGTCGGCATTCCAATGGGAACAAAATGTGCCCCTCTTCTTGCCGACTTGTTTCTTTATTATTATGAGGCTGAATTCATGCAGGAACTTCTTAGGAAGAAAGATAAGAAGTTAGCAATATCATTTAACTCTACTTTTCGCTATATAGATGATGTTCTTTCACTAAATAATTCAAAATTTGTTGACTATGTGGAACGCATATATCCAATTGAGCTAGAGATAAAGGATACTACAGATACAAGTAAGTCGGCCGCATATCTTGACTTACATCTAGAAATTGACAATGAGGGTCGGTTGAAAACAAAACTTTACGACAAAAGAGATGACTGCAGCTTTCCAATTGTGAACTTTCCTTTTCTTAGTAGCAACATTCCAGCAGCACCTGCATACGGGGTATATATCTCCCAATTGATACGATATTCCCGTGCTTGCATTTCCTATCATGATTTTCTTGATAGAGGGTTGCTGCTCACAAGGAAGCTATTAAACCAAAAGCTCCAACTGGTGAAGTTGAAATCATCCCTTATTAAATTTTACGGACGCTATCACGAGTTGGTTGACAGTTATGGAATAACCGTTTCACAAATGATATCGGATATGTTTCTTACCTTCCCTTTCATGAATGTGACCTACAGAATTAAACTATTTACCGGATTTGATATCACATAAGCAACACGACGGGTGCCACATGTGGAGCCAGATCTGCTAACCCTTTCGGAGCACCTGAGATCACCCCTAGTTTTTTGGTGGGGTTCGTGTTGTTTATTCTTCAGTTTTCTATGTTGTGTCGTGTGTGCTGTTGTTTGTTCGTCTTTTCATTTTTAGCCATGGCGTTGTCAGTTTGTTTTAGATTTATGAGTTTGACTGTCCCTTTGGTATTTTTCGTCTCTCTTTTAAAGATTAAGGGTAAGGGTTTGCTTGAGAATATTTTGTTTAATACAGCATCCTGTTTTATTATATCTAAATGATTACAAATGCATTGTTTAAATTTATGAATGCATAGATTGCATTTCGTTGCCAATACTAAAAAGATTATCCTTTGTGTGTTTTTGTTACTTTTTATGATCAAACATGTTTTGATGAGATTCATGTTGCTCAGTCTGAATGTTTCTATGTTGTTTCTTGTGTACTATTAATCGTCTGTTTGTCTTTTTATTTTTAGCCATAGCGTTGTCGGTTTATTTTCGATTTATGAGTTTGACTGTTCCTCTAGTATATTACGCACATCTTTTAAATCAGATCTATCACATGATAATGCCTCATTTATGTTCTGTTCGAATTCCATCTTATTGTTTCCTCTTTTTATTAAGTTTAATCTGAACTGTAGCAAAATATGTTAAAAATTATCAGCATTATGTGTTGTTCTTATGAATCTGATAACTTTGCCATTGAATAAACTGTGGCAGCTTTTACGTTGTTGATACAGGAAAGCATTTGTATGTTTTATGTGTGTTTTCACATCCGAGATGTTTTTATTAGAAAACCTCGTTCATTTAAAAATATTAACATCAATAAATAAGTTTTCTTTAGATAAATATTTTAGTGTGAATTTTATAAATGGATAATGATTATTTGCTTACTCTAACAAATCCTTTATTTCCTTCATGTCGCCGATATATATTCATATAATATCATCACGATACCTAAAATGTACCATAGAATTTTTTTTTTTTTATCTATGTTCAAATTTAGAAAAAGAATATTTCATAATTTTATACACGAGTTAATCAACGATTTCCGTACTTGTCACTGCTCCTATCGCGGCGCCTATATTTTGCTTATAAAGCTGTCCATTAAAATCAAAAATGCTAATCTCTTAAATTGATATGAAGAGATATATAAAATCATCTATAGGTGGGCATTTGCTTTTATAATCTTATTTAAAAAAAATTATCATACGAAATTTTTACGGCCGATAATAATTTACCAATCGAGCAATAAGTGAACATCATACTAAATCACGCTACAAAGACAGACATCTGCAATAGGCTTAATCCTTTTCAACTTGTATATTAGATCAGACGCATAAGTGGCCGTTCATGTCAAAATAACGATACTTCCATCATGATAGTTTTTCGTACGTCATACTTATGAAACAAGTCCGAAATATTATGATACTTGCCCAAAGTATCACGATGCAATTGAATTGACAACAGCATCGCGATGGAAATTAAAAGCATCACGATGGAGGTCAAAAGCAATACGATGAAAATGAAAAGCATCACAATGGAAGTCAAAAGCATCACGGTTGAGAATAAAACTATCTTTTAAGGGCAAACAATAGTTACATTGGAGGTAATGAAGTTGCTCACATGAAATGTATTTTTTCGCTACTTCAAACTGTGACAAATCGTAAAAAGATACATTTTTCGACTGTATTTTTATGCTTTTATGCATGGACCTCTCTGTTGGCATAGATTATTTTATTAATCTGATAAATTTACAGGGAAAAATTATCGATATTTTGTTTAAAATTAAATATTTTCAAAGAATAAGTGTACATATTTTAAAAGAACATATATTTATTTAAAGAAGATTTTCATCATGTTTATACAAAAATTGGCTTGACACGGTTTACCTGTTGGCATATAAAAGATAGGTGCGTCTATCCATGGAAGTATTATATTTCACTTACTTCAATGGTCTATCCAAAGGATAGAAAAGTCTGAAAAAAATGTATAGTAAATGACTAAATCGACCCCTTTTACCACTTAAAGTAGCATATGAAGGTAAATATTTTAATAACACCCTATACATAGGGGCCTTGGGGCCCATTTTTTGTGGGGAAAATTTCGTTGATTATTACTAGTTACTATCTTTAGAAAATATAAAGCAAAGTAAAGAGGTAACCAATAATCGACAAATATCAAATCAGTTGATGATGAACACCTGTTATTAGCTAAAGACTTTACAACAGTACATGTACGTGATGGTTGAACAGCAATTATTTGGCAAAAATAACTTGACCAACACAGTTAACCTAATTCCGGACGGGAATTCTCGCATTCTCGCATAACATTAAAAAGGCTGTATTTTTTGATTGAGTTAATAGTTATCAAAGGTACCAGGATTATAATTAAGTCTGCCAATTGATATTTTATCGTATGTTTTTATATGTTGTGATGTTATGCTATTGTTTCAGAAAAAGGGAGAAGGTTTGAACTATGTCCAGTGCACGATGTTTTGTCGATATTGTCAACATCGCAATGTCAACTTTATAGTGTCGTTATTGTGTTTACATTGTATCCTATCAATATGTTCTATACCTTTCTGTTAACATCGTTCACATCGCATACATCGCAATGTTAACAATATCGTATCTACATCGTGTTTATATTGTGTATGTAGAGTCTATACCTTTCTGTTTACATCGTTCACATCGTATACATCGCAATGTTAACAATATCGTGTCAACATCGTGTTTATATTGCGTATGTAGAGTCTATACCTTTCTGTTTACATCGTTCACATCGCATACATCGCGATGTTGACAATATTGTGTCAACATCGTGTTTATATTGTATATATAGAGTCTATACCTTTATGTTTACATCGTTCACATCGTATACATCCCGATGTTGACAATATCGTGTCAACATCGTGTTTATATTGTATACATATATATATTAAGTCTATACCTATCTGTTTACATCGTTCACATCGTATACATCGCGATGTTGACAATATTGTGTCAACATCGTGTTTATATTGTATATATAGAGTGTATACCTTGATGTTTACATCGTTCACATCGTATACATCGCGATGTTGACAATATCGTGTCAACATCGTGTTTATATTGTATATATAGAGTCTATACCTTTATGTTTACATCGTTCACATCGTTAACATCGCGATGTTAACAATATCGTGTCAACATCGTGTTTATATTGTGTATGTAGAGTCTATACCTTTCCGTTTACATCGTTCACATCGTATACATCGCATGACGTTAACAAATACAAGGGAGACTACTAATGTCATTTTAAGTCTTTAAAATGTAACGTTAAAATACGAATATTATTTATCATTTAATCCCGGGTTGAGAATGTTAATGAATAATTTTTATTTCTTCCTCCGGATAATCCGCTGTATATTGCACTTTTTTGGTCTTTTGGAAAATGTTGTTTGTGCTGTATTTAGACTCTTCTACAACGAAATTTGTTTTACATGCACACGTATAAAAAAGTGCGTTTTTTTATCCAAAGCAATCATAGGTTTGAACGTAGTCTTCAATTTAGACTTGTTTATATATAAAGTCTATACATTTATGTTTACATCGTTCATATCGTATATATCGCGATGTTGACAATATAGTGTCAACATCTTGTTGTATATACATTTTTTTTTCGTTCTCTTTTTTTAAATAAGTTAAGCAGTTAGTTATATAGTTTAAATTGTTTCCATTTGTCATGTCGGCGTCTTTTATTGATAACTATGCAATTTAAACTTTGCTCATTGTTAAAGGCCATACGGTTATCTATAGATGTGCCATTTAGTATGTATGCACTGAAAATTTGACTTATTTGCAATCATACCACCTCTCCTTTTTATATATACCCTTCTGTTTAAATTGTTCACGTAGCAATGCTAACAATATTGTGTCAAAATCGTGTTTATATTTTATATTGAGTCTATGGTACGTATATAAACGTTAAACTAACTGCATAGAAACGTTTTAACATTACATACAGTAACAGTTTATTATAAAGTAATTGTCAAAGTTGAAGTCATCTGATTTTTTCAATTGCATTTGTTGTATAGGTAAAACTAATGTCTGCCTCATGCCGTATTAAAATAATTTACGGATCCGAATTAACAGATTTAGAATCTTCTACTTCGGAATACTGAAAAGTAACACGTTCCATTTAGACTACAAACAGAATAAATTCACTAACTTGTCCATTCGCATCGGGAAGATAAAACCTGAAATGCCGTTTTAGAAGCCACAAACTCGGCACTTTAAAAAAAAAAAGCCCTTTTCGGAAGAAATTTAAAATTGGTTAACATTCCCGTAATTATATAACGCTCCATAATTGCACCAACGGAAGTTCGACTTTCAGTGAAATTTTGAGTTAAAGTTCGAGTTTTAGTTTGATTTTTAACATTTATTTCAGTAAGAGTCCTAGTCAAAGCTAGCAATTTAAGCACTCTCTGCTATATCATATTGGCCATTGTCTTCTCAAAAGAACCATAGAACCAAGAGCTAATCAGCTACCTTTGTATTAAAAAAAACTGGTTAACCTTTTCAGTCATGGTCGGAATCCGAAAATCTCACTGTATCACTGTCTTCAGCCAAGTGATCACATTGAATGACCTAAACACGAACCTACATCTAAACTATAATTACTTGTTTTTATTGTTTTTTGCTAATGTTTTCTTGAATTTTGCAAAACTTTCAGTGGCAAATATTACATAAACATCAGCACAAAATATTTGTCTATATGAGTGGAATATTCTTTCACCAGACGTACCATTAATGTGTTGGTTGCTCTTTAGCATGTAATTCTACATAAATACGTGTGTGTGTGTGTGTTAAATATTTCTTTTGATGTAGACTTTTGTTTAAGCCTAATGTATAGTACGTGCTAAATTTGTACACGCTCGTTTACGGGACGTATTATAGTATATCGTTGTCCGTCTATCCGTCCGTCGTCATCATGTCAGACTCTTTAACCAATTGACATAAAACTTTGGTGAATTGTTTATATCTATTGACGTGAGTTCCCTTTCACTTTTTACGAATTTTAGATGTAATGTTTCCGAGTTATAGGGTTTTTATTCATTATAAAAGAGGGATTTATCCGTTTTCGGACAACAACTCAATATTGCTTTCAGCAGTTTTCATGACACTGTGGTGTATTGATCATATCTATTAATGTAAGCTCCTTTTAGAATTTTATAGATTTTCGTTTTTACGTTTCCGAGAAATGGGGTTTTATTCATTAAAAAGGGGGGATTTTCCAGTTTGTGTACGATATCTCTAAAATGCTTTCACCAATTATTATATGACTTTGATGAATTATTTATATCTGTTGATGTAAGTTCCGTTTAGATTTTCATAAATGTCTAATATGACATTGAGAAGTAATGAATCCCTCTGAAATTGTACCACAAGGTTTTATATCACAAATGAAAGGCTAAAATTGAGTTTGGGGTACATGTAATTGGTCCATACCTTCAGGAATTAGGGGCTAAAAACAAGCATTTTGCTAGTTTGACTATTTGACAATAACTTGTGTTTAAGTGTATGGATCTATCTAAAAATGCACTACAAGGTTCCATACCACAAAGGAAAGGCTGGGATTGAGTTTTGGGGTAATTACTCTAAGAGGGGTGGAAAGGGGGAGAGGGTGTCACATTTTGCACAATAGTTTTTAAAGACCTTCGATCACATATATTTTGTGTCAGAAACCTATATTATGTCAAAAATTTGATGATCACAATCCAAACTCAGACAGTATTAGAATATGGAGTCCAAACGTGCCCCAACTGTTAATGGTTCAACATCTGCGGGCGTATCAGGCTGCTCTCAGCAAAGCATTTTATTGTTGTTGTAGTTAATCAATAGAACCAAAAAAAATATAGGCATATTGTTTGATATTCCCAGATTATTTGACGTATACAGCGGCCTTATTTTTAACTTGCTGGTCCTACAGTGCGTTAATGACAGTTTGAAGAAGTACATCAAAATATGATGTATTTTTGTGCCAAAATTATGTTAGCCTGAACAAACTTTAAGCATTAAAAAAAAGGCAACATGTACAATATAATACGGTGCTTTATTTCATTAACGTTTAATATTTCAATAGACATGATAAACCTGATACGAATCATTCATTTCCATGCTCCCCCTCCCCCACCCCCCCCCCCCCGAAAAAAAAAGAAAAAAAAAGTAAAAGGTGTAACATGTCATAGGTACATTTGGGAAAGTTGAACAACACTTTGATAATTTCTGTCGCCACATGTGAAATATATAACGATTTCAAATAGCACTTCAAACATAATTTACGGCCAGTGGCAAGTTTAATGCAATATACAAAATTAGAACATAATAATTTTGACCCTGCTTTGTATTAATCCGACAAACTGAGCCGGAATTATTAATTATATACATGTATTATAGAAGACTATAGTTATGACGTTTCCTGCATGTGATCTGAAAAAATGAAAGTCGAAACATATTGTTCTTATTAACAACACGCTAATGAACCAAGATGATTATCATATAACTCTCCCCCTCCCCTCCCCCGAAAATATACCCTGAATCATACATACCGCATCGCGACAATACGCTGCCGAAAAAAAGTTTATGTCACCGAATTGTTTTCGAAAAAAATGGTTCGAGAGGGTACTTAATAATATTAAATATGCTGAGAATTTAAAACGTTCTTAGTGTTGATTATGCATGATGATTATGTGTTTTGAATATATACGTTCTTTTTTATCATAAGGGTGTAAATATAGAGTCATTCATTTATTAATATTTAGTTTTATTCTTTATATTTTAGTACCTCATCATTCTTTTCTCTTTTCTTTCTTTTTTCCTGCAGTATTTACCCATTATTCTGTATTCCGTAAACCCCAATACAATCAGACCCTTCCTTATGACCATGTATTTTTAATTTAATTATGACAGTTGTAAAAAATATGATATGTTCATTTTCATTTTCCTGCTTAAATTAAACGTCCCTTTTGGCTGTTCGCTATCTTATAAATTAGCAACTTTTACGACGGAAACAGCAACGTCATAATACAGTCACGACACTATAGCGAAACCGAGAACGATGCGTATTGTGTGAGTTTCCTTTAACGATGTCAACGATGTAAACAATATATAAGAGTTCAAACAATGTCAACAATGTTGACGAAACATCGTGTTAACATTGTAAACATCGCGATGATAACGATGCCAACGATGTAAACAATATATAAGGATTCAAACAATGTAAGCGATGCTGACACGACATCGTGTTTACATTGTAAACATCGCGATGTTAACGATGTCAACGATGTAAACAATTTATAAGGGTTCAAACAATGTAAACGATGTTGACACGACATCGTGTTTACATTGTAAACATCGCGATGTTAACGATGTCAACGATGTAAACAATATATAAGGGTTCAAACAATGTAAACGATGTTGACACGACATCGTGTTTACATTGTAAACATCGCGATGTTAACGATGTCAACGATGTAAACAGTATATAAGAGTTCAAACAATGTAAACGATGTTGACACGACATCGTGTTTACATTGTAAACATCGCGATGTTAACGATGTCAACGATGTAAACAATATATAAGAGTTCAAACAATGTAAACGAATCGTTTTAACATTGTATACATCGCGATGTCAACGATGTAAACATTGTATAAGGGTTCAAACAATGTAAACAATGTTGACACGATATTGTGTTAACATTGTAGATATCGCGATGTCGACAATATTGAATAAACATCCTGCACTGGACATGAATGGAAGGTTTGGGCCCATTAAAACGTTTAATCCCGCTGCAAATGTTTGCACCTGTCCTAAGTCAGGAATCTGATGTACAGTAGTTGTCGTTTGTTTATGTAATATATACGTGTTTCTCGTTTCTCGTTTTGTTTATATAGATTAGACCGTTGGTTTTCCCGTTTGAATGGTTTTACACTAGTTATTTTGGGGCCCTTTATAGCTTGTTGTTCGGTGTGAGCCAAGGCTCCGTGTTGAAGGCCGCACTTTAACCTATAATGGTTTAATTTTTGAATTGTTGTTTGGATGGAGAGTTGTCTCATTGGCACTCACACCACATCTTCCTATATCTATGTATTGAAATGTATGATGGTAACTGCATGGTACCTACATGATCGAAAGTACTAGGGCAAAATTAAGTAGAAATTATAGATACCTCCATACTACAAACTATGCAAGGATTCTGACGAAACCATCGAATATACCCTTCTGACTTGTATTAGTCTCAGTAAGACAACAATATGTTGTGAAATTTGTAACAATGCAACTAGGGATTGCTCTGCACTAGACTTATCGAATAATCGCCAATTTTAGACAAGATACTTGATTTAGAAAAGGAAGCACAAGACCTATGCTACCATCTACACACGAAGCGTACAAAACTTTTTTGAGATACAAAGTGACATGAAATTGAGAATGGAAATGGGGAATATATCAAAGAGAAAAACATCATACCAAAGAGCAGATAACAGCGAGGGTTAGCTATTGATCTTCAATGCAGCGAAAAAATCAAGCACCCTAAGGTTGACCTCACTGCCCCCTAAATGAAAAAAAGTGTAATAGTTCAATGGAAACGGAAGTCATACTAAACTGTAAATCATATATATGAACTAAAATTGAAAAAAAGGAATATTTCCATATTTACAAAATTTCTGATTATACTAAAACAAAATAACTGTAAGATCCATCTGAATCATCCAACCTGAACTTTATTCTCTCAAATACTGATTATTATGTTAAATCAATTTGATGGAAAATTTTATATTTTTGTAAATTTGTCCGTATAATTCATTATATTAGATTATTAATTGATTGCATACGTCTTCTCGATTAGCCGTATTTGGCACAACTTTTTGGAATTTTAGATCCTCAATGCTCTTCAACTTTGTACTTGTTTGGCTTTATAAATCTTTTGATATGAGCGTCACTGATGAGTCTTATGTAGACGAAACGCGCATCTGGCGTATTAAATTATAATTCTGGTACCTTTGATAACTATTTACACCACTGGGTCGATGCCACTACTGGTGGACGTTTCGTCCCCGAGGGTATCACCAGCCCAGTAGTCAACACTTCGGTGTTGACATGAATATCAATATTGTGGTCATTTTTATAAATTTCCCGTTTACAAATTTTGAATTTTTCAAAAAAACTAAGGATTTTCTTATTCCAGGCATATATTACCTTAGCCGTATTTGGCACAACTTTTTGGAATTTTAGATCCTCAATGCTCTTCAACTTTGTACTTGTTTGGCTTTATAAATATTTTGATATGAGCGTCACTGATGAGTCTTATGTAGACGAAACGCGCGTCTGGCGTATTAAATTATAATTCTGGTACCTTTGATAACTATTTAGATTAATTTCACGATCCTATACTAAAGCTTTCACGAGACAGTCGTAAAACTTTACCAACGTTAGACAGTCAGACTGCATGCCTTCCTTTAGGTTTGTTAAAAATGTAAGTTGGACTGTTGTCTAATAGTGATTGATATATACTCACGTGTCCCTTTAATCACAAAAGATATTTAGTTTATGAAGTCATTTTTAAAGTCGTATCATATTGAGTTAATATATCTGGTATTGTGAATTTTTATTTGTATACATAAATCATGAATATGCCCTAGCCAAAACTTACAGAACCACATGTGCAGATTGTACATTCAGTATACGAGAGAGACAACATTGAGGGGTCTCTGTTGGGAATGACAGAATCTGGTAAAGATGTGGTCCAATCAGTAGACGAGGAAGACAGCATGGAAAGTTCTCAGTTGAGAAAGACAGAGTTTTGTAAAGATGTGGTCCAGTCAGTAGGTGAAACAGACAAAGATCCATCTCAAAATAGTATAATATCTAGTTCTATCAAAGGTATTTATTCATGTTATTCTGTCTTAACGAATACAAACAGATTTAGTTAGTTAATACATAAATTTCAAATTTCAGCCTAAGAAATTCTGAAAAAAAAAATGAATACTTCCTTTCTGAATGGTTATCAAAGGTACCAGGATTATAATCTAATACGCCAGACGCGCGTTTCGTCTACATAAGACTCATCAGTGACGCTCAGATTAAAAAAGCTATAAAGCCAAAACAAGTACAGATGAAGAGCATTGAGTATACAAAATTCCAAAACGTTGTGCCAAATACAGCTGAAATAATCTATTCCTGGGATAAGAAAATCCTTAGTTTGTCGAAAAATTTAAAATTTTGTAACAGGAAATTTATAAAAATGACCATATAATTGATATTCATGTCAACACCGAAGTGCTGACTACTGGGCTGGTGATACCCTCGGGGACGAAACGTTCACCAGCAGTGACATATACCCAGTGGCGTAAATAGTTATCTAAGGTACCAGGATTAAAATGTAATACGTCAGACGCGCGTTTTGTCTACATCAGACTAATCAGTTACACTCAGATTAAAATAGTTAAAAAGCCAAACAAGTGAAAAGATGAAGAGCATTGAGTATCCAAAATTTCCTCTTACAAAACTTTGAATTTTTGTAAAAACTAAGGATTTTCCTATCCTAGTTATAGAAGAGAGGGACGAAAGATACCAAAGAGATAGTCAAACTCAAAATCTAAAACAAACTGACAACGCCATGGCTAAAAACGAAAGACAAACAGACAAACAATAGTACACATGACACAACATATAAAACTAAAAAATAAACAACACGAACCCCACCAAAAACTAGGGGTGATCTCATGTGCTCCGGAAGGGTAAGCAGATCCTGCTCCACATGTGGCACCCGTCGTGTTGCTTATGTGATAACAAATCCGGTAAATTGTCTAATTCGGAAGGTCACATTCATGTTTTTTTGGGGTTTTTTTGGTCCTCAATGCTCTTCAGTTTTGTACAACTTGTTTGGCTTTTTAACTATTTTGATCTGAGCGTCACTGATAAATCTAATGTAGATGAAGCGCGCGTCTTGCGTATTACATTATAATAATTTGGTACCTTTGATATTCATTTACACCGCTGGGTTGATGCTTTTTTGTTGGTAAAATAAACTGTAGTATTTCGATCTGTATATTTTTAATTAATTTTTTGTTAAGTGTTTAAAAATAAAGTTATCTAATGAATTCATATTTGTAGCTTCTGGCATTGGTAGAATTTTGAGTCACCTGTTTATCCCTACTGACTGTTCTTTATTACATGAATCATTCACTTTAGAATCATATAACATTTTATTTGACAAAAAAGTACTCTCAAAATAACGATCTTTCAATGTGATCCTATTCCTCTGGACATTTACTTCACTTTGAACAAAATTTTCGTGTATAACTATGTCAATCTTTTTTTTTTGGGAATGGATGGTTTCAATTTATTAAATTCAGCAATTCAGTTATTTAAAATCCTGATACCTTTGATAACTATTTAAACCACTGGGTCGATGTCACTGCTGGTGGACGTTTCGTCCCAGAGGATATCACCAGCCTAGTAGTCAACAATTTGGTGTTGACATGAATATCAATAACGTGGTCATTTTATAAATCTCCTGTTCACAAAACTTTGAATTTGACGAAGAAATAAGTGTTTTCTTATTCCAGTCATCGATTACCTTAGCCGTATTTGGCACAACTTTTTATGGAACTTTGGATCATCAATGCTCTTCAACTTTGTACTTGTTTGGCTTTATAAATCTTTTGATATGAGCGTTACTGATGAGTCTTAGGTAGACGAAACGCGCGTCTGGCGTACTAAATTAAAATCCTGATACCTTTGATAACTATTACTGTACACTTTAATTTGTTCAACATATATTTTCCTGATAATGACATACCGTCATCTAGAATGTCATGTACGTTATCATATATTACTCTTAATCCAGTTTTCAGAAATAATTGGTTTATTATGAAATGCAATAAATTTATTCCCCCATATTGTTTGCTTTTTTATATCAACGTATGTAACTAGTTGTTTTGTTTGCCAATTCCGAGTCAAAATCCAGAACTTTTATGACTTTTCTATAAATTTCAGGAAAATATTTGGAATATTCAAAATGATTTATATCATCCAAATTCTTATTAAATATAAATGAAATATTATTAGACACCTTTTGATATTTAAAACTCTTCCAGTTGACAAATTGACCATTAAAAAGTCTATATACCCATCTAGGTGGATATCAATCTCCACCATACAACATATATAAAAAGTTGTATGTACCAAGTATATACAGTTTCTTGTATACACAGTATTATATTTCATTCGAAATTCGATGTTTATCTTTTGATCCATACAGGTGTTTGGAATGAGCTTCTTTTCACCGTAGTTTTTGCTGACGGCGTTAATCGTCTTATCGTACAGTTTAATGTGGAGTGACCCACGTATACTGTACTTTCAGAATTCGTTCACATTCAGTTGTGATAACGCAGTAAAGTGTGGTGGCACCCCAGCTTACTACAAATCTCTTTTTTTTATTTAGCTTTCTAGGTCTGATGGAGTGCAGAGCAAAACACAATTGTAATCTGGAGTCTGTCGTGATGTTGTAAACGATATTGCTTTTTCCCTTATCAAAACAGACTCATTGGTGGCCTTCGGCTGCTGTCTGCTCTATGGTCGGGTTGTTGTCTCTTTGACACATTCCCCATTTCCATTCTCAATGTTATCTAGTTGTTTTAGAAAAGGGTGACGTGTATTTTGCAGAATTTTACACTTAAGAAGCAGATGTTTTATAGCTTCGTTGTCTTCATCACATAATTTACACGTTGGCGATTCATACTTAGTGAAGCTTGCAGTTTAGCTTGTGTCATGTATGTACCAGTGACCAGTTTACGTTTTATTCCGATTGTCCACATACACGGATTACACGTAACCGTGTCTGGTCCGTGTTTTACTATTGTCAAGTCAACATCAAGTCTATGTGCATTTTCAATAGGCACTGGCTACGTTTTCATGGAAATTTAACAAGAATACAAATATTATTGTTACATTGGAAAATAAATGCCGGAATGAATGGTTGAGTAAGGACCTGATTTATTACGAATGTAACCATAATTATTGAGGCAACAGTTACATTGCGTTATTGTGACATGAACAACAGCAATGTACGCTAGATTTATAAAACTTAAATCTTCTATAGTTTTGTAAATAATATTATTCAACGAATGGTGTTTAAATATTTTTACGTCTTAATGGTTTGATGTTCTTAAAGATACTACTTCAGACTATTCTTTTGGGTATAGCTGTGCCGACAGCACTCGACAAATCATACCCTGTTTTAACCAGAAAAAAAATGACAACATACCCTGTTCTAAACATAAATATTGAAAAGCATACATATTTAGTTTAGACACACTCAGAAAATAAATACCCGGGAATTATACTATTCTAAACCTTATCAAATAGATGCTGATCTAGATCCGGTCCTAGACTGTATCTTAAACAGTAAAATAAGCGATCATGTTCTGGAAAAATACATTGTTTAAAAAAGACCGTGTTCTCACCAACAGGCCATGGAAAAGCGACCCTGTTTTAACCAGAATGACATGAAAAAGCGACCCTGTTCTTACCAGAATGACCTGAAAAGAGGGACCCTGTTCTAACCAGCAGGGCATGAAAAAACGACCCTTTATTGCGGCACTCTAGTACCACTAAAACATAGGGAGTACACCCCTCCATTTCCCCGGGACGATGATTCAGGGATTTGAATTAATTAGAAAATTTAAATGTTAAGTTTTCTGGTTAAGTAAGTTTGAGAATTTGACCTACCGAATTAGACTATTTACCGGATTTGCAATCACATAAGCAACACGACGGGTGCCGCATGTGGAGCAGGATCTGCTTACCCTTCCGGAGCACCTGAGATCACCCCTAGTTTTTGGTGGGGTTTGTGTTGTTTATTCTTTAGTTTTCTATGTTGTGTCATGCATGTGTGCTATTGTTTTTTGTTTGTCTTTTTCATTTTTATCCATGGCGTTGTCAGTTTGTTTTAGATTTATGAGTTTGACTGTCCCTTTGGTATCTTTCGTCCCACCTTTGATATGAACTACTGGTGATAGATCAATGATAATGTATGTGAAGTTTCATTGTTATCAATACATATCAGATTGACAACTATGTTGAGGCCCTTTCCCCTGGATATGGTTCAGTGACTTTGAACTAATTATCAATTTCTGCTCAAGCTAGTTTGGTATAAACTACTTGCAATAGATGAATGATTTTACTATATAAAGATGCTTTACTATCAGTACATCTCAGTTTGACGTCTATTGCAAGTCCCTGTCACCTACCAGATTAAAGCTTCTATAGTCTGCGGTTATATTCTGCAAAATTAAACCTGCCAAAAACCGGGGGTGGATTTTAGAGTCAGCTTAGTAAGAAACAACATAAATTATGACAGTAGTAGTTATGGTCCTGAGTGACTTTCAATAAATAAACAATTGTTAATGATAATGTTTTTTTTATAAAGTCAGGTTGTTAGGAACTACTTACAAGAGGCAATCTTTTCCATAAAATTAGATTGCCTTCTGTACATCTCAGTTTGTCAACCATTTCAATGCCACTAGTTGGTAAAGGGACTTTGTATTGATTAGTAATGTAGCTTGTCGTCAGGTTTTTCTGAATGTTATGCTGACAAGGAAGACATATTTTTGTAACAACAGTTTATTAACATTATTTTTCGTTGTTCAAGAACTATATTAAGATTGAGTCAAATGCATGTGCAGTTTATTTTTTGGGAAAGAATACCAATATTTTCAACCCAGCCTTATTATGTATGTATGTGCATTTCCCAAGTCAGGAGCCAGAATTCAGTGGTTGTCGTTTGTAATGTATTATACATTTCCTTTTTGTTCATTTTTTTTAATACAAATAAAGTGCTATTTTTCACGTTTGAATTAGTTTACATTTGTCATATCGGGGCTTTTTATAGCTGACTATGCGGTATGAGCTTTGCTCATAGTTGAAGACCATATGGTGACCTATAGACGTTAACTTTCTGAGTCATTTGGTCTTTTTTGCAGATTTGTCTCATTGGCAAACATATTACATCTTCTTTTTTATATTATCAATGAAAACAATGGCTCTATTTTCCATCAGTGTTTGGTATTTTTTTATACTAGTAATGGCTATCAATATTTTTGATTTTATATTATTTTTGGCAAATGATGTATCGATCAAGAAAAGAAATTCAATATCTATTTGCTTGATTCTTGAGTTGTTACAAAGTAATAAGAAACTTTACAGAACTTAATAATTAGTATGAGTATTTATTATTTTTATTGCAGAATTTGGACGGAAAAGAACACATATCCCGTCGATTGAAATTCAACAGTAAGTTGTTAACTATACCAGTGATTTAACATGTTGGTTAAAAACTGAACAATTAGCATGTGTCATGTAGTGAAATTTTACTGTGGTGGCAGATCACAAAGTTTTGTTTTCTACATCATTCAATGTACGACAAAATTGATGAAACCGTTCATAACAGTATTTTATTAAGAGAAAGAAGTGATTCAAGTGAAGTAAATATTTTAGAATTACTTTAAAATTTAGACAAGTTCTCAAAACACCACATACAATGAAATAATCAAAAACAAACCAATTCACAGTCTAAATTTATATCATTAATATAGGGGAATTTCTCAGAGTTATTATTTTTACACTTTAACAAGTTTCTCAGCACACCCCCTCCTTCACATAAGTTATTACAGATATTCTATATTTACAGAATACTAACAGAAGAAGACAACCTTTTACAAGCAGCCTTTAATATCCTCTATACTGTACCCAGGGCTATTGAAGACTACATAGACCGGGAATACAAAGGTGGTTTTCTCCAGTCTATCCGGGATCATAAAGATCAACTGAAGGCCAAACTATGTTCAGAGGAATGGGATTTACTCAGCCAAAAAATAGGTACAGTAATTACTGATGTACATCAGACACATTTAAAAAATGAGGATGTTAAATTTGATTTTTGCCTTTTTGTGCTTCTTTGTTACAATTGTTTATTTTTATAATGCTTAAGATGATAACACAATGTTGACTGCTGTACCCCTATATTTGAAATTTTTACCTATTGTGTCTGTTTGTTTTGTTCAATCGTTGTCAATATAATGGAATTGCATGCAACTGTTATACACGTGAGAGGTTTAGCTAGCTATAAAACCAGGTTCAAACCATCATTTTCTACATAAGAAAATGCCTGTACCAAGTCGGGAATATGACAGTTGTTATCCATTTGTTTGATGTGTTTGAGCATTTGATTCTACCATTAGATTAGGGACTTTCCTTTTTGAATTTTCCGCGGGGTTCAGTCTTTTGTGATTTTACTTTTTAAAAGAATACCCTGGCTTTTACTATCGGTTTTTTTCTGCTTCTGGTGCACACCTATAACGTCACCGTAACAGAGACAAAACAGACAATTTAACCATCAATAACCATGATTCAAAGTAGTTTTGTTTTTAAAAAAGATTTGCAAAAAGCGTTTTATTGAATTTATTCATAAGACGAACTCATATGAATATGGTAACAAGCCGATCAGTTTGGTCTGTAAAATCGTCGTTGTTGGACTCTATGTATTAATGTCATTTTCTTGGTCATTTTCCACGCACAAAGTGATGATGTCAATGGTCTTTAGTTCTCAGTAATCAGACAAAGTGCTGTCAATACCGTCCATAGCGTAATTGTGCAGAAGTGATCGAAACCCATTTTCGAGACATTTTCTCAGGTAGGAAACTGTGACGTAAGCACGATCACGTGATCGTTATCTACTTAAAAACTAGCGCTGGATTCTTTGACCGAAAAATGCCGATTGATCAGGTTTTAACCAGCAAAATTGTACGAAGCATGTTTTAAGACTAATATGTATTGATTTATTAAGAATTAAACAAAAAATAAAATCGGGTCACGTCTCCTTTAATGAAAATCTTCTTTTACTCTGGAAATTTGAAATTTAAAGGCATCTTTTGAAGAATGTAATATCCAGATTTCATATGCACTGTACATCATTTAACTTGAAGTGGTTCTTTGTCAAGTAATGTATTGTATGTTTTTTCTTCTATTCTGTGAAAGATAAAACAAACAGGTTCACTGACACCCCTTGCAAAAATGGTGCAGGATATCACAAGATATCTCCAGGATATCTCAAGATAATCTCGAGAAAAATCACAGGGTAATCTTGAGATATCCTGATCCTGAGATAGGGGTAAACATGGGACGGTATTGGAACAAGGATATTCGAGGGATATCCAGAGACCATCCCAACCATAAATATCCTAATAAAAAATCCTGTGATAATTCTGTGCTCAGTATTCATCAGGTCATGGTCTCAGGAAATTATCCTGATGTCAGTATTTACAGATTTGCTTGCATTGAGTTGGTCCAGGGATAATCCTGGGATAATCCTGGTATATCCTGTGAATATCCTGAGAATGTCATAATCTCAGGATCAGTAGATGTCTAACATGCACATTTTATAAGAAATTACAAAATTTGAGTAAAACCCTTTTTTATGCACATTTTTTTCTTTTGCATATATTTTCTTAAATTAGTTTAAATCCATATTCCTCATTCTAAGCAAGGGCGGATCCAGCCATTTCAAAAAGGGGTGTTCCCAACCCAGGATAAAGGGGGATTCCAACTATATGTTCCTATTCAAATGCATTGATTGTCCCTCCGAAAAAAACAGAACCCTCCCTTGAATACGCCACTGATAAGGTAGATATCTGCCCTGGTAAACATAGGTTGCTTAGTAAGTGGGACAAGGTTTTACTGTCAATTGGGGTTTCTATCATTTGTTGTTTTTTAATGAAGGATAGCGACCGCCATTGACGATTTGAATTACATTACATGTAGTTAATATCAATTTATTACAGCAAGAATTGTTGTTATATTATTGAGTATTTGTATTGGCCATGCTTAAAAGCTTAATTCAACGGCTGTCGAAGTTCCCATTAAAAAAATCCTTGTATTTAATGATTCTTTAACTTTTAAATTAGATACTAGTACTATTAGCAAACTTGTTGGCCGTTTTTAATGGCTGCTCATATTGTTAAATTACCAATAAAATGGTACGCCAGTGGCGGATCTAGGGGGAGGGTTCTGGGGGTTGTACCCCCCTAGTTTTTGGAAGATCAATGCATTTGAATGAGGACATTTATGATTTTAGATATAATACCCCCTTTTCAAATGTCTGGATTCGCCCCTGTAACCACCCAATATTTAAATTGAATGATGCGTCATATATATAAAAGGATACATATACAGTTTTGCTTCTTTCTATAATATGTTGCCGTTTCTGTTCTTCCAAGTAGTATTGCTGAATAAATGTAACTGAAATCTGCATGGAATCTGTTTACTATCAAAACTTGCAGCTCCATTTTTAAAATCATTCAATCCGACCCTAAAAGTATCAAATAATCCACAAGAAATCAATAATTCTAGACATTTTAAAGCAATAAATTCAATAGAAATATTGTTGCCTGTTTATACAGAACACCAGAAGCAGTTTTTGAATCAGATTTATTAAATAGATTCTCCCCCTTTTTATCCCCTGAAGATAAAAGAAACTATATATTCTTTGTATGGCTACTTATTATTTTCACTAAAGAACCATTCACACAATTCAATTACTATAAATTTTACGTATCTTGATATAGGAAGATGTGGTGTGATTGCCAATGAGACAACTCTCAATCCAAATAACCTGTTATACCCGTTGTCATATGTGAAAACACTTATTCATTTTGTTTAAATTAAAATATATATGCTTTCAAACTTTCTGATGTTCATGCTTTGCTCAAATAAAACCATAAACAAATCATAGTTTCTCAATAAATTATATTTTATGATAATATACTCATGTCTGTCATTTTAAATTAAATTTGTAATGCACTTATCTGAAATCTTTCAATGTGGAAATGACTTTTTCGGGTTCCCATCATTGTAACCTCCATTTTATTGACGTATTTGTCAAGTGCTCTTACGCTCACATTAATGAGGTGACAATCTCGCCCCAAATTATACCGGCAAGAAGTTGATCCGTCACTGTAACGGTATTATGATAATAATGTAAGAGTATCGCAAACAAATATATATTCATAAGCAGTTTTTGTTATATAATTAATTATAATAAAAATAAACTTAAGTTGAAACGGCACATGGTGCATGCGAATAAACAAGTTGTCGCGCTATCTAGGACGGTAGTTTTAGGGCCGGGCTGTTCAGTACAATTACAAAAAACCACGAGGTCAATTACAGTGCCGTTGGTACATTTTTTTGTTAATTGGTAACACTGTCACTGCCGTGACTCTGCAATAAGTTTCTTTTGACTCTTCTTTTACCTACAGATGTAAATTCCGATTGTCTCCAAGTTCACATATGTGTCTTTCTATTAATTGTCGTCCGGCATATACATAACTTAGAAAAATACCAGATCAGTGATAGATTGGTCAACGACAGGCTTTCTCAATGTATGTAAAATATAAATATATCTTGATAATAAATAAACTCATCATAGATACCAGGACTAAATTTAAAACCAAACAACTCTACATATCCGGCAATGACAAAATTATGTGTGGTTTAACACTTCCAAAATAGTTCCGAATGTGATTTATTATTGATTTGTCATTTAAATTATGATCTTAACCTGCATAGGTTTAGCCCTAGATTACTCTGAAGTAAGACGACTGTTTCTCGGACATAATGCTGTTTTTATCGCAAAAATCTCTGACTTTGAAAAACTGTCAAACTGAAACTCGTTATGCTTCCATGAACAAGAAGATCACCAGTAACTGTAAACAAGCTAACTGTCAAAATATGTTTAATATTTTTTAATTCAAACCAATAACCTTTGCCTTATGTCATTTATAATAATTTGTGTATTTCAAAAATGTTTGACAAAATAGTTTTATTTTCTTCCCCTCATTCTATCACCCTTCACAAATCCTGTCTAAAACACTACGTAAATATTTACTTTAACAAACAGCAGTTAATTTCAGTCTCAAAGATTTTCTTTCTTATTTGAATTTGTGATACAGATTTATTATATTTTTTCTCAAGTCCCAATACCAGGAATCACTAAGGATTTTATTTTGTTTTTTTTATGTAGAGAAAATTTGTAAAGTTTCTGAAAAAAGGATGAATGTTGAAGGAAAAGTCCTGACATATCCGGGTTTATATTATAATTATTTTTGAAAGTCTTGAGATATCCTGAGAATTCTCCTAGTTTACAGCTGCTTGATTTGACAGTACTGACATTTCCTAAAATTCTCTTATCAACGTTTCCCTTAAAAAAAAGGGATAAATGCTTTCCAGGATATTTTCAGGATTTCCAATGATAATCTTGAGATGTCCTAATTAAAAACTATTGTCAGGATTTATTTCTGCAAGAGTCTGTTGTCTGAAGTTGTGAAGCCAACTTTGTAAACTTTGACTTGGTCATTTTTTTTTATTTTAGCTTCCCTATTCATAAAGTTTTTAGAAGTAACTATTCTTTCTAGGCAGCAGTACAGTGAACTTCTGTTATTACTATAGCTAGTTTGTCATTCAAAATTATACAGCTTACATTTTCGAAATCTGAAAATGTGGGGTCAAACATGACAGGAAGTACAAAAAAAAAGATGTAGAGCAGTATTGAATACTAAATACACTTGTCTCATATAATATTGATTAAATTGTGGTTCAATGAAAATTAAAAACAATGTTGCATCTGTGTGTTGTATACCTGCACTTCATTTACCTACATTACACGACGGGTGCCGCATGTGGAGCAGGATCTGCTTACCCTTCCGGAGCACCTGAGATCACCCCTAGTTTTTGGTGGGGTTCGTGTTGTTTATTCTTTAGTTTTCTATGTTGTGTCATGTAAACTATTGTTTTTCTGTTTGTCTTTTTCATTTTTAGCAATGGCGTTGTCAGTTTGTTTTAGATTTACGAGTTTGACTGTCCCTTTGGTGTCTTTCGTCCCTCTTTTACATAAGAAATGGAAACAGAATGAGTTGTTGTTGATCTATTCGTCAATTTGGTGTATGTGACCTGTATATGAAATGACACAAGATACAGTATTGTTTTAAAAGCTGTTGACTATTGCTTATTCAAAGTATTTATCATCTATTTTATAATAAAAGTGTTCTTCTGTGCCTTTGACATGCATTATTTTAAGCTTCTTGGTATATGCAAAGTAGTAAAGGGGTCCTTATCAGGGTTTTGTTGAATGCAAGTGTTATAAATGAAAAAAAATATAAAAATTAGAATTAATTTATGTTTCATTAAAGGTCTTATATCGTATATTTTATGATGGTATTATACTAAACCCCTAACGGGAGGGATTGTGCTTGATTTTCATATGATGAAGACATAATATTTCAATTAGTTTAATTGAGGTCTGGAGAGGCATGTCAGTAACTGCTAGTAGTTCTTTGTTAATGTATGTCTCATTGTCGTTTTGCTTCCATTATCTTTTCTAACATTGGACTCAGACTTCTTTTAAATTGAGTTTTACTGTGCGTATTGCTGTGAGTTTCTTTATTCTACATTGGCTAGAGGTATGGGGGAAGGGTGAGATCTCACAAAACATGTTTAACCCCGCCACATTTTTGCGCCTGTGCCAAGTCAGGAACATCTGGCCTATGTTCAATAGTCTTGTATGTTTTTTTAAATTTTAGTTCATTTATATGTTTCTGAGTTTAGTGTGAGGTCCATTTTTACTGAACTAGTGTACATTGTTGTTAAGGGGCGAGCTGAAGTTCACCTCTCGATGCCAGATTTTTCTCACTGTGTAGAAGACCCATTATAAAGTGGCCTCGGATTTTTTCTGCTCTTTGGTTGGGTTGTTGTCTCTTTGTCACATTCCCTGTTTCCATTCTCAATTTTATTAGACTTATATTTAAATCTTCTGTCATGTCATCTACAACAACAAATCTGCCCAAGCTAAGTGTACACCGGCAGCTGGTATTTGAAAGTTAGGTAGAAGGAATAATTCATCCAGAAAGTAAACATGTACCATGGTTAATTCCAATTGATAATTGACATCTTATGAAAGAGAGTGTGGTCTTGTGTTTTTAAAACAGTTACATCTTTAACATGTTTATGACTACAAGGCTTCAAATAGAACAAAGGAGTAAAATCGATCAACTTTTAATAATTTAAAAATTTCTGTCAGTCAACGCTCTTACTTCAAATGTAAACTTCTTGTCATGAAGTTTTATGATTGATTATTGATAATAACAAATTCACACTTTCACGCTTTGTAATCTATTGATAACTACTCAATCTATTTTTCGGTCCATATTATATATACTCTAGGGATGGAAATTAAAATTGTCAATATTTTGGGACACTATTGTTATATGATCCATAAAAAATGTGGAAAAATGGAAGCACACCTCAATTTTTAGGGGCCATATGCTGCTGTGCACTTGCTAATTTCAAACCCTGTGCTCCACAAACAAGATTATTGTTATGCCCTATTTGGGAGCATTATGTTTTCCGGTCTGAACAGCCGTTCGTGTGTCCCTTGGTTCGTTTGTCCGTCTTTCCCACTTTAGGTTAAAGTTTTTGGTTAAAGTTATTGGTCAAGGTAGTTTTTGATGAAGTTGAAGTCCAATCAACTTGTATACATGTTCCCTATGATATGATCTTTCTGATTTTAATGCCAAATTAGAGTTTTGACCCCAATTTTACGGTCCACTGAACATAGAAAATGCTAGGTGGAGTACTATGGACACATTCTTGTTTAATTTCTTAGTGAGAATGTGGTATACTACATTAAAGATATGTAAAATGAAGGCCAATTTGTTCAAACAGGTTTTACTTATTCAGAGTTATGGCATTTGGTTGTTTTTGTTTTGTTTCCAGATTTATTACCCCTTAACAGAATATTTTTCCTAAAATATTTTAAAATTCAACAGAAATTCACAGTAAGTTGCTATAGAAACACAATCATGATCTCTCAGTTGCTGCATGCAGGGCTATCTGATCACTAGATCACCTCTCTAGGTTCAATTGGATTGTCAAACAGGTTTTTGTTCCTCAAAAGAAAAAGTAAACTCATGAATAATGAATTTAAATTGCCTGTGCATATACGTATGTTATTTTACATGTTTTTTAAAAACCAAAAAGACAAGATAATTAATGATAGTTTTTTTTCTAGTTTTTCACAGACTGCATCATGTTTTCAGGACTTCATAGTTGACAAAACTATCATATATATATATATCTATCTAAATCATCATGGTAACCACATGTTTTATTTCTTTTCCAGCTCACCACCGATTGTACCATTTCTATGATAAGATAATACAAGACACCATTCTAGATAAGGACGTCCTTGATCTATTGATTTCCAAATGTATCCTTAGAATTGAAGATAGAGCAGAAATAGAACACCATCCAAAGCCATCTGACCGCAACAAATGTATCTTAGACCTTTTATTACAAAGACCAGCAGATGCCTACAGTGTATTATTAGAGGTTCTTAAAGAGTCTCCTACTTGTTCTAAAGATCTGATAGAATGTATGGAAGGGCAAAAATTTTCCCATTATGAAGTTCTTTCACAGTCCAAAGTTAAATCATGTGGTGAGTATTTAGTTTTCATTCTGATTATGTTTATGAAAGGCAGTGTCTGGTAAATGCCAAATAGACACAACCAGTTATTTGAAATATCAACCCCCCCCCTAATTTGTCCTGGGCATGCCGTTATCCTGAATAGTGGAATTACAATAGGTACATTAAAAAGAAGTACTGGAAAAGCACTATCTATAAAAATCAGAAGATGTGATATTATTGCCAATGAGACAACTATTTACCAGATACCAAATGTACAAGATGCAAGTAACTATAGGTATGAAAGCTATTGCCTTCAACAATGAGCAATGTGTACAGTGTAGAAAGTTATTAAAGACAAACACCTAATTCAAACAGGAAAAGTAACTGCCAAAAAAAGAAGAAAAGCAAATACGAAGAAAGCAAACAACTACCACCACTAAATTACAGGGTCCCATATTACTATGGGTACCACTGGCGCCCCTTTAATAGAAGACTTGTTCCTGTATTATAAATCACAATTTATGGCTAAATGAAGGAAAGATTGGTCTGAATTGCATTAAATTGATAAATAAAATAAAACAATAAAGACAAAAACACCCATCAATTACCGCATGGTAAGAGTTTTGTGTTTTGTGGTTTAAGTGGTTCATTTTGTTTCTAATTCCGTCCTTTTTCACTAAGTAAAATGATTGGTTTTCCGAATTATTTGACTTTGTGTACTTATGTATGGTATGTTAATCTTCAGTGATGGACTGCTTCTTATCTGTATGTTTCTGTGGTTGCTTATGTTTCCAAATCTCTAACTCTTCTTTACTCACACATTGTTAATAACTTTATTGACTAACTTTCACTTTTAACTATACTATATTCCTATTCTACTTTCACTTTCTATTTATATCTATAACGTCGTCCTCACAACCTCTATTGTTCGGCGAACCACACAACTGCAAAAATTGTACTTCACTGTTTGATTTCATATGTAATATTGTCCTGAAGACACCACCCTTGTTGGCGAAACATGTCGACCAGAATAAACTCTTACCATGCGGTTATTGATGGGTGTTGTTATGTCACCCTGACTGAGGTCGGGTGACATATTGTTATTGTACGATTCTTTTTTTTATTATTATTCCACACTTTTTTGTCCAGACTATTTCTGAGAATTGGATGGACCAATTGTTATGGAACTATACCAAAATGTTAATGGCCATGTGCAGAAGTGCAGTCGATGGTTGGCATATCCAACATGGCTGCCGTTGTCATGGAAACAGAGAGAATGTAAAAATGTAATAGAACATTCTAGAACATTAGTGTTAAAGTAAATCTACGGCCATATAATGTTATATAATGGTATAATATTATGGGGAGCACAATATGAAGCAGCAGTATGACTTTGGAATTTTCAAACGTTGCCATGGAAACTGTTCAAAAAAAGCAAAATTTTGAAAATTCTACAAAAATGTATGAAAGTTACAGAAATGTTAACATATTAATCTAAATGCGGCATTCGATTTTGGAATTTCCAAAATGGCTGCCGTTACCATGGCTGCTGTTTAGTGGCAATTGGTGGACCAGGGTGACATCCGCTATTGCTTGCAATGGCAATTCTAGTTGTCTTTATTGTTCTATTTACTTTTATAGTGAAAGACAACTGCGAATACCTTTCGGTATCCACCCACTATTACCCAACCGCACAATAACCACTTCAGGTGTTGGTTTATTCATCTTGTTCAAATTAAAGTTAATTGATAATTGTAAGGACTCTTGCCATAACCTTGATATCCTTTTGCATTAAATAATACAAAATTCTTTAATTATACAATGTTATACTGGTCAAATTTACCCAAGGCCAAGGGAACTGACTGTGATTTGGTGTAAAAGCAAACCATAAGAACAAACTTTAAAAATCAGTTGACAAGAGCATGACGAATCAGATCAACATAAAGCACAAACAACAAAAAGACTAAAGACATAAAGTACCGACCGAAGAGTACTCACAGCTACTGAATGCTAGTGTATAGACAATTACACATAGATGAATAAATTGTTTCCCAGACTAAAATATCAATCAATACACATCCAACAGATTTATTTATATGTAAAGACATTTTAAATAGTCTGTGAAAAAGACAACCTTGGGCAATGCCAAAGTATTGACAGGATGTAAGACCATAAGAGTGTATTATATAGTGCAGTACATATTTAGTAATGTTTTAATTTATTAAAAACAAAATCACTGTAATATTCATAAAAAGTGATGAAAATTTAATTGTCTCAATTGGAGAAATATCGAACCACATTTGATGCAGTGGTATAAGCTATATTTACAGGCTCTATAAAATACCGTAAACATAAATCATCTTGCATTGATATTAGTGTCTCATAATTGTACTCAATATTTAACTTTACAAATGAAAAGTCATAGCTTAAGTTAATATGACTGTTAATTCATTCTCTTTGATTTAGTTACAGGGAACCATTCAGTCAGGTTGCAAAAAAACTACTACAATCTGATTCAGAATTTAACTGATGTTAGAAATGTCATTGATTCATTAATATCAAAGGGAGTTTTAGAACCAGATGACCATGCAGATATAGCTTTCAGTGGAGTGTCAGCTAAAATGAATAGAAAACTAATATCTAAGATCAGAAGTGAACAAGATTATCTGTTATTTCTTGAGACTCTCAAGGAGGATCCTGTGTCAGCTAATGCAGAGCTGGCTTCTGTCTTAGAATCAACTGATGTTAACCAAGATGAATTAAATCAAACAGGTTCAGTTATTTTATCAACTATCTATTAATTAACATTGAATGCACAGCTGCATGCATAATTCAAACAAAATAATCTTAAACGTTTAAGAGAATGATTAGGCTAATGAGGGGCACCAGAAGGGCAATCTTGTTGTTCTACCTGGTTAACAACTCAAGTTTTATCAGAAGTAAAGTGGTCAAAACTATTAACTGTTTTTGGCCGAGTTGTTGTCTCTTTGACACATCCCCTCTTACCATTTTCAGTTTCATGTGTAAGATGCATACATATTAAAATTCAGAAAATTCATTTTTGTTTAATCCAGTCATGATACTGAATAAATGTATCAATATTGGAGGTAGAATTTAAAAACTTAGTCAATGAAACTTTTTTTAGCTCACTTGACCCTATGTGGGTCAAGTGAGCTTTTCCTCATTTCTCCGTTAACTTTTACAAAAATCCTCTGCTCTGAAACCCCAGGGCCAATTTACTCAACCTTGGCCACAATCAGTATTGGGGAATCTAGTTTAAAAAATGTATTCATTGGGACAACATGGTCACCATGGCCACCACGGCTCAAAATAGAACATAGGGGTAAATTGCAGTTTTTAGCTTATATCTCTGAAGCTAAAGCATTAAGAGCAAATGTGAAATGGGGTACAAATGTTTATCAGATTCAGATCTATCTGACCTGAAATTATTAGACGAATCATACAATCTGTTGTTGGGTTGCTGCACCTGATGTAGTTAATTTAAGAAAATTTTGCGGTTGTTTGGTACTATCTTTAATATTATTATAGATAGAGATAAACTGCAAACAGCAATAATATCCAGCAAAGTAATATCAATAAATAAGTAATAATTACCAAAATTGTCAATTGACCCCTTAAGGATTTATTGCCATTTATAGTCAATGTTTCATAAATTTTTCTAATCTTTTACAATTTCTTATAATCTACTGGGCCAAATAGAATTAATAATAGCTACAATTTTCAATAAGGTATTTTGATGGACACATTTATTCGATGACCCTGTCATCCAACCAACATGACCGCCAGGGTTAAAATAAGAACATACGGGTTTACTATTGAAGTCTAAGTGAAAATTTAAAAAAAAACAATGTCAAATGGTCACTTCACACAAATTTGAATAATGATATATTGTAAGGGGTCTTCTGTAACTATTGTAAGACTACAATGGGATTATTTTGTTTAACACATCAATGTAAATAAACGAAATTTGATGAGACTGTCCTTAAAGTGAGAGGGTTAGCACTATAGCACCAGGTTTAATCCACCATTTTCTATATTTGAAAATGCCTGTACCAAGTCAGGAATATGACAGTTCTCATTCATTGGTTTTTGATGCCATTTGTTATTTGATTTTGCCATGTGATTATGGACTTTCCGAATTGATTTTCCTCTAAGTTCAGTATTTTTGTGATTTTACTTTTTACCTGCTTTTAATTTAACCAAATAAAGACAAACTTGGCCTGCATCATTATTAAGGTATCTAATACTTTAAATTATGATTTTAACTTATTTTTCATGATTTAGAAAACAACAGTAGATACATGTAAGTGAAACAGGCTCTTGTGGGTCTCTAGTTTTTTGGGATACGATTGCTTTCAAGCAATCTGTAGACTTATTCCGGTGGCTCAGAGCATTTCCCTCACGTCAATCGTTTTATTCTAAACATTAAGGAACATCTCGGATTCCTATGATTGTCTTGCTTTAAAAGGTAAAAACAAACAAAGGGATTGAACTTAAACAACATTCCTATAATGTTCTTTTCATCATCTTCATGTTTAATAATTCCCTTGACTTATATGCGTGTTTTTAACAACACGGAAAATCAGAATTAAGCAGTATTTATATTTAGTGTATTTATATATTTAGAAACACGTCAGAGGGAATTCCCAGTTTTAGTAAAATGCGAGAGTTCTCTGAATTCCGATCAATCTACTGCTGTCATATAAGAACTGAAATGGAGTTTTTCTTATATGTTACCGTTATGAAACTGATATTTGAGATTGTATTCCCATAAAGAAATAGAGAACCATCTAGGTCGTTTAATAAACATTTAATATACGTTCTTGCTTCAGGGTTTGTTTTGGAAATTATGCGCATGCGTATAGTTGTCTTGACTTCAAGGGGTTTTAGATTTAATGGTTGCTCTATATTCCCCACTCAATTAATTAATTTATAACTCATGGGATCTTTTCTATATATGTCCCCTAGTGAGAGTTATTGTTGTTGCATAATTTTAAATCATATGCATCATTTAAATTAAAATAAATATTGTCCACATAGTTGAACACCCCTTTCGGCGGAATGGAGTCTTCCATATTATCGTTTCGAGTTGTCTCCCTTCCGAATTAACTTCCGTGAACTCTGAAATCGAGTATTAGCTCGTTCCGTCAATAAACGTCGTATTATATTAAAAACGATCGCAATTTAAACCGATAAATGTGTACGGAAAGGAGTCATGATCTGAGTGACTGACCCAAAGGAAATAAAATATTTAAAGAGTTAGGAATGGGGTGCCTCCTAGAATTAACGTAGGAAAATAGGTGATAAGATAATGTACGAGGTGAAATACCTTCTCTCACTCTGAGTCTCAGTGACTGCTGTGGAAAGTAAACTTGGTATTGATAGTACAAAAATAATACACAATAGGTCTAATTACATTGTTCATACACTTTTATCCGGGATTGGCTATTTTGTAACTATTTTACATGTGCAGTTGAATTAGTTTTAAAAATAATATTATCTAGCTACATGTATGTGTCAATGAAACAACGGCAATCGTATCCCTCAGAGCAATCTGCTCTTTGATTTTTCCTGTGTGAACACCCATGGACAGCTATTAAGTATACACTTTTACTGAAGGCCATGGTAGTAGCCATGCTGTTTGTTTAGCTTCACTCAATATCATACAAATGCTTTTTGTATTTAAAATTTACAATGAAATCAAAAGTTTAAACTTAGATGCGAGTCAAAAGCTATTCTTAATGGAAACTTTTTCCTGAAAAACAAAACTTTAAAAAATCTGGTTTTAAAAAAAATATTTTTTGACGTCAATAAAATGTTTCCGATCATGGCTGAAAGTCGGTCGGGTACCTGGAAAGACCCATATATTTTATCTTGGCCATACATCATGTACATAATTGGTTAAACAGATACATTTGTTAGATAGCAAGTTAAGAGATAAACTGTTTTTTATCTTGGCCATACATTATGTACATATTTGGTTAAACAGATAAATATGTTAGATATCAAGTTAAGAGATAAACTGTATTTTATCTTGGCCATATATTATGTACATAATTGGTTAAAAAAATAAATTTGTCAGATATCAAGTTAAGAGATAAACTGTATTTTATCTTGGCTATACATTATGTACATATTTGGTTAAAAAGATAAATTTGTTAGATATCAAGTTAAGAGATAAACTGTTTTTTATCTTGGCCATACATTATGTACATATTTGGTTAAACAGATAAATATGTTAGATATCAAGTTAAGAGATAAACTGTATTTTATCTTGGCCATACATCATGTACATACTTGGTTAAAAAGATAAATTTGTTAGATATCAAGTTAAGAGATAAACTGTATTTTATTTTAAGCTTATTTTTATGCTTTGACAAAAAAAGAAAAATATTCAAGGGTAGAAATGTACGGAGCCCCTTAAGTGCAAAAGATGAAATTGAGAATATTTTTGCGCGCGACTTTAAATCCTGTGCGCAAAACTTTATATCTTGTGTGCACAACTTTTAAACTTGTGCGCACAACTTTAAATCTTGTGCGCACAATCTTTAATCCTTTTTTAAACTTGTGCGCACAACTTTTCAAACTTGTGCGCACAACTTTTTTAATCTTGTGCACACAATTTTAAGTCTGTTATGGTTCAATTGCAATAGACTGCGTGTTATATTCAAAAAAATAAAACTGTCGCGCAAAATTTTTAAACTTGAGAACACAAATTTTAATCTTGCGGTCATAATCTTTAATCCTGGCGCACAAATTTTTAAATCTTGTGCACACAATTTTAAATCTTTTATGGTTCAATTGCACTAGACTGCGTTATATTTGAAGAAGGAATGTTTGGTTAGGTAAAACGGGATATAATGGATATCTTTTTAGTACCGGACTCCATGTGAAAATGAAGATGTGTTATGTGCTTTGGAAAACTTTGCAGAGATCGACAAAATAAACCTTGCAGATTTTTAAAGCCACTCTTGTAAATAGTAGGAGAACCTGACAATTTCAACATATTAATCATAAAGGAAATCCAACATTAAGAACTAATTCAGCAACCAACGTACATTGTTCGGACTTCGAGCCCTGATCAATCTAACGAAATAACAACAACTTTTTAACACGTAACAACCGACTATTAAGAACGTTTTGGGAAGCCTTATCTTTCTTGAAAACCTTTCTTCTGCTAATAGAAATGCCATGCAATACTTGAGAAACTACATAAAAAAAATAGTCCACAAGATTTAAAGTTGTGCGCACAAGATTCAAAAAGTTTTAAAGTTTTAAATATTTTTAATTTCCTATTTGACACTTAAGAGCTCCGTACAAATGTGAATATTTGTTTATTATTTTTTTTAATAAAAAGAAATCACATTAATCGATTCTTGATTTTTTACCAAACCTTTTAACATTTCTTACATTTGGAAAAGTTAAATGAAGTCTCCTATCACAATCATATCCATGTGGACTGTACATATACACATCATCTCAGACAAATGTTCAGACTAAATACAAATACATTCACTTGAAAATGATCGAACATTTCTCGTGTTAAATATAATTTATAGGTTGAATTTATTTATCATGTCTTTTTTTTTTACAATAGCCAACATACAACAGCTAACAAACAGACCAGGATTCCAGACACTGGTTACATTAGTTTCAATGGTTAAAGCTGTACATATTTCAAATACAGAACCAGAGAGCCATGATTCCAGATTAGCAGCAGACTTATATAGACTACAGTCTTGGTATAATAAGATCATTAAAATGTCATCGATGGATTTTGATTATTATCAGCAATTTGTTCAAACAGTAAATGAAGTAAGATATGTTCTGTAGTTTACATAGTTTTGTTCATCTGATGAGTTAAGACTTTCTCAACTGATTTTTATAGTTCGTTCTTATATTGTACTGTTATACCACTGTCCCAGGTTAGGATCCCGCTAACATGTTTAACCCCGCCACATTATTTATGTTTGTGCCTGTCCCAAGTCAGGAGCCTGTAATTCAGTGGTTGTCATTTGCTTATGTGTTACATTTTTGTGTTTTGTTTATTTGTTTACATAAATAAGGCGGTGAGTTTTCTCGTTTGAATTATTTTACATTGTCTTATCGGGGCCTTTTATAGCTGACTATGTGGTATGGGCTTTGCTCATTGTTGAAGGCCGTACGGTGACCTATAGTTGTTAATGTGTGTGTCATTTTGGTCTTTTGTGGATAGTTGTCTCATTGGCAATCATACCACATCTTCTTGTTTATACAACTGTTAGGTTTGCCATCACTTTCTATAAGCTATCTTTTAACTTTCACATTTTTTTCAACTCTGAAACTACAACGTCAATTTGAATATGATTTAGCAATAATCTATTTAAGATTCTTCATTAAATCACTCATTATTTTATTATTATTATTATTATTATACAGTATTTATAACAGCGCATTATATAATATTAAAATTACCCTAAGCGCTTTACAATATATTTCCATATACATATATAAGTATTAACAATAAAATATAAAAGCCCATGTTTAAAACTTTTAAAAACAAAAAGATTTGAAAAATATAGCATTGATAAAACAATAAAATTTATATAAAATGGGCATGATAAAATTAAGGAGATATTGAAACGGTACCAATAAAAGTAAGTTAAAACTTCAAAATATTTGCTTAAAAAAAAACAAATCTAAAATAACCAATAAAAGTATACTAAATTAAAAATTCAAATAAAGTAATATCTTAAAAATTCAAATAAAGTAATATCTTAAAAATTCAAAATTACAATGATGTAGAAATATTTTAAGAACTATTAAAAGCATGACTGAATAAATGAGTTTTCAATTTTTTCTTAAAAACGTTCACACAATGGATGTTTCGTAGATCACTTGGTAAATCATTCCACAGAACGGCTGCTGCTTTGTCGAATCTCCTTTCCCCATATGTTTTAGTTCTTACACGTGGCGTTGTTAAAATCATGGAATTATTAGATCTAAGTGCTCGCATTGGTTTGTATATTTGAACGAGTTCTTGTAGGTAGACCGGTGCCTCCTCGTGCAAAGCCTTAAACACATACAATAGAAGTTTATACTGGCATCGGTATGTTACGGGCAGCCAATGGAGAGACTTGAGGATTGGTGTTATGTGGTCGTACTTCCTCTTCCTTGTAATGACCCTAGCTGCTGTGTTTTGGACTCGTTGTAACCTTTGGATAGATGTTGCTGGGAGTCCATACAGTAATGCGTTACCATAATCTAAACGGGAGGTTACAAGAGAGCATACTAAGGTTTTGCATGCTTCTTCGGTAATAAAAGGTCGAATTCGTCCAATGTTTCTGATCTGATTGAAACATGATTTAGAAATAGCACTAATTTGTTTGTCCATTGTCAAAGTTTTCTCAAAATAAACGCCTAGGTTTTTTACGCACTCAGCATCACTAACAATGTTTCCACCAAGGTTGAGATTCATGTTTGAAAGGTCCTTCACTCGGTTTTTTGGAGCAAATACTATCAGTTCCGTTTTATCCTCGTTTAATTTTAACATGTTCGAGCACATCCACTTGCTGATATCAGCTACGCAAGCCTCAAGTCGCTTTGATATGTTCGTCCAGTTATCGAGTGGCTTGAATACGAGATAAACTTGTGTGTCGTCTGCATAACAGTGATAACTCATGTTATGGCGTTTACATATTGCGCCAATTGGTCTTGAAAAAATGCAATAAAGTTTTGGTCCCAAGACCGATCCTTGAGGAACACCAAAAAGGAGACGAATCTCATCTGAAAGAACAGAACCAATAGCGATTCGTTCCATGTGAACAAAAGGGCTGTTATATGCCAATATGTATCTTGATTGTGCTTTGTTCGTTCTCAGTTTCTCATACCTGTCAACTGACCTGTATTCTGCGAGCTACACATGTGAGTTCTCCTTATAATTGGGATTTTTTAAATACCAGACGGGATTCAGATAACCAGGGTATTTCTGACCAGTAGTGTTTAGTCAAATACATGTTTTAGTTATTGCCCATTTCCTGTGAAAATGTAAACAATTGAAAAGTCCAAACTTCGGATTTGTTTATTTACCCTGTAGATGAAAGCTATCAAAACATTACATTTGATTCCAGAATTGTCTCGTTAATTGTACCCCACAAAGTTGAAGCCAGTCAAGCTTAACATACTATGTACTGATTAAAATTTTTGCCGTTTGCAAATATCAATAATACCATAAAAATCATTCTAAAACAATTTGAACCTTTTAATACATTTCTGTCAGACATGTCAGAGAGAATGGTTTTTATATCACTTAAATGTAATAGATTTACATCAAACCCTTATGCTCTTTATCACACTGAAAGGAAACAGACCAACTTCTTTCGATTTATCTCCCTCCTATGTAAAGGGGCACATGAGCTGTAATAATTGATTTTTAATTACATGTATAGTTTGGGTTTTTGACATTCATTAATACAAAGTAGTGTGAATTGAACAATAAGAAGGCTTTGTTAAGAAAGATATTTAATTAATGATAACTATTCATATAATTAACCAATACAAAAGTAAATATTTGTAGGTAACTCAGTGGTACATGTTTATGTTATAGTATATTAAAAAAAAACTTAAAATTGAACCGAAACAAAAGTTCGTACACGTTATGACATTTTCTTTTTCAATGTATTTTCAGTTTCAGAAGTTGACATGTATGATATCTTTTCTTTAGACATGTTAGACAACAAAGACAAGTTGAATCAATACAGAAAATAAGATAGTTTTGCTCTGTTTTAATTATAGCGTAAATTGCACATGACAGGTTATACAATAATTAAAATTCACATTTTATATTTTGAAAGCATTATTTGTATTCAGCGTGTCTTGAAATTGTATAATTTCCCCGAATGCGATGCAGTGAAGGGGACATAGAAATACAAGACGTCCATTGTCGAAGAGTTATGGACTTTATATTTTTGATACAGTTAAAAAAAACCTTAGGATTTGACAAAGGGATTAGTAGTGCTTTGATGTTTGGAATATAAATTTATTCTTTATAATCAATTTAATGTTTTGTTTGATTTGTTAACAGGTATTGGGAAGAATCAGTGGAAAGAATGATCATGTTGTTAAAGAAACCACACTAAGCATTGTGATGCAAAAACAGGTTAAAACGATGCTTCATAGTTTAAAAGGTAACCTTAGTGACATGAATTAAATATAGCCAAAGACAATGTATTATCTCTTCTAAGAAAGACAAAGTGAAAAGGTATTATAAAGGGAGCAGTCACGAAACACAAGACAAACAAATAGAAGTCTTAGCAGCAACAGTCCCAATGAAATTGAAGTTAAATGCATGGGAAATTCTTTTTTCTCCATTATTGCAGTTGCCACTCTCAATATCTCTGATGATTATTTAAAAGTATCAATTTGTCATGTGTTGAACAAACAATAATTTTCAGAGGCATGACACAAGTCTTTTAGGAATACCCATTTCAAGTTTTACTTATTGAATCTATAGTTTGTTTGCTGTTTTGGCGACAAAGTGGCCTGAGTGAAAGATGTCTGCTTTGTATGACATCATCTGCTGCAGTTTATACAGTTATGACAACTTATGAAAACAAAATCTAATGAGGTGTCAAACTGGCTCAAGAAGATTGCTGGACTTCTTTAAATATTTGTTATCTAAAATAAAGAACAATTGACATTAACAATATAAAAATGTGGTATGATTGCCTATTAGATGACTATCCACAATAGTTAGTTTAAGGGAAATTTACACAAAATAAGAAGGAACAAATGATATGTTATATAATTCCTAGAAATATATATACATTCATTAATGTTAAAGTTTTATTCTCCTGGATAAGGGGTGATAATAAGTTGTAAATCAAGACTACCAATTTTTGAAATGGCGCTTTCTTAACAGCATCATTGAAACAAATCACCATGTGATATCTAACTACCCCAGAGACTCAAAACGAATTTGGTATATTTACCAAGGTTTTATTCAGTGTCAAAATAATGTACAGTGAAACATGAAAAAATAAATTGCGTAGTTAGAGCTCTCGTGTGTACAATTCTTACCAGATGTTTATGTAACTTATAATATAGATTTAAATAAGCAATTTCTTGTATGAGTTAGAAAATAAGTGTCGATCAACTTTTGTTTAAAGAGTTATGCCACTAGGAACCATTAATTATATGGAAATTGCATTGTTAGCGCTCTCATGTGTTCAATTCTTGCCAGATTTTTATTAAACTAATATCATAGGTTTATTTCAGCAATGTTTTTTATGAGTTTAATAATCAGGGACGATCAATTATTTTTATGTCCCACATAGGAGCATTATGTATTTCGGTATGTACGTCCGTTCGTTCGTCGTCCCTCTGTGCCGCTTCAGGTTAAAGTTTTTGGTTCAAGTTTTATTCAAGGTAGTTTTTATCAACCGCAAAAATTGGAAATGTTTTGGTCGTACATTGGTATCACGTTGTAGTCGGCGGCGTCGTCCGAAGACAGATGGTTTCTGGATAATAACTTTAGTATAAGTAAATAGAAATCAATAAAATTTTAACATAATATTAAAAACCACAAAAGAAAGGTTGGGATTTATTTTGGGGGTTATGGTTCTAAAGGTTTAGGGATGAGGGGCCAAAAAGGGTTCCAAATAAGCATTTTTGTAGTTTCAGTCAATAACTTGTGTTTAAGGTGGTATGGGTGTCTTCCTCCATCTTGGATTGTAAAAAACAGAGAACCAAAAGTCCATATTTTCTATCAAGCTAGAAAAATTTGATGCAGGAATGCAGATATTTAATGTGAATTTTCATTCAAAAGAACCAATTTATAAGAATATAACTTATAAATATTAATATTTTTGCAAAGATCAATTATTTTTGTTTGTTTAAAAAAAACTTGAATTGGCATTTAAAGGGAAGTAACTCTAAAACAGTGCATTTTCTGAAGGATTCTACATGAAATTTTCCTATTTTGTATTTTAGCCAGAAAAAATGTATGGTGACCCTATCTTTTCTTTTGATATTCTCAAACCATTGTCTGAAAGCTATATTTTCCTTAAGTATTTAACAATTATATCATTTTGTTTAGTTTCTAATCACAAAATGGTGTTTTTTCCTGTATAATCCATACAAAATGTGTCATTTTGTCACATCCTGTAGCTTGAGAAAATGCGCGGTGACCTATCATTTTTATTATACTTTTCAACATATATCAATAGATACTACGTTTTGGCAAAGTATGAACAAATTCTATCATTTTTATTTTAGACTGAAATTATTACAAAAGTTTCATACTACAAAGGGATGGTTATTGGGGGTTATGGCTCAAATCATTAAGCAATTAGGGGCAACAAAGGGGGAAAACAAGGAATTTTCTGGTTAATGGACAATTTAGACAATTTAAAAGCAGTGTAAGGGAGGTAATATAATTAACATTTAAAGAATACTGTTTGATTACTTGATTACCTCCCTTACACTGCTTGAAAATTATGTATTAAGAAATGATGATTGTCTTGAGATGTGTAGCTGTAAATTTATGTTAATTGATATTAATTTTAACCATGACTGTGTCATTTTATATTTTAATATTTTATGATATATTTAAATGAGTAGTTATTGTTGCCAACTCCATTATAAATTTGAATTGAAATTATTTTTGGAATAAGGGAAAGAGGGAGGTGAACAAATTTGGGTGGGGGGGAAATTTTTCTCATTTCAGATTTCAGAAATTATAAAGAATTTTTCTTCAATATTTTTTTTTAGGGGATTAATATTCAACAGCATAGTGTATTGTTCAAAAGCGGAAAAAAAAGTTCATTAGACCACATTCATTCTGTGTCGGAAACCTTTGTTGTTTCAACTATTTAATCACAATCTAAATCCAGAGCTGTGTCAAGCTTGAATGTTGTGTCCATACTTGCCCCAACTGTTCAGGGTTCGACTTCTGCTGTCGTATGAGCTGCGCACTGCAGAGCATCTGGTTGATAAAGTTGAAGTCCAGTCAACTTAAAACTTAGTTCACATGTTCCCTATGATATGATCTTTTTTAGTTTTAATGCCAAATTAGAGTTCTTACCCTAATTTCACCATCCACTGAATATAAAAAACGGTAGTGCGAGTAGGGCATACGTGTACTATGGACACATTTCTTGTTTAAAGAGTTATGCTCCTTGGAAACATTGATTATTTGGAAAATTGCATGGTTAGCACTCTCATCTGGTCAATTCTAGCCAGATTTTTATGACAATTATATCAAAGGTTTATATCAGCGACGATCAATTATTTTATGCCCCACATAGGAGCATTATGTTTTAGAGTCTGTACATTCGTTCGTTCGTCCTTCTGTCTGTCCTTCTGTCCCGCTTCAGGTTAAAGTTTTTTTGTCAAAGGAGTTTTTGATGAAGTTAAAATCTAATTAACTAGAAACTTGATATACATGTTCTCTATCATATGATCCTCCTAATTTAGAGTTTTTACCCCAATTTCACCGTCCATTCAATATAGAAAATGATAGTGCGAGTGGGGCATTTATGAAACCTATATCACGTTTATATTAGCAATGTCTTTGACAAGTTTAAAAATCAGTTCCGATCAGAGATGGGTCCGATTACTTTCAATGTAATTGATTAAATTACAAATACTTTGTCATTTGTACGATTAAATTAAATTAATGATTACATCATTTTTGAAAGTGTCTGATTAAATTAATGATTACATTGGCAAAGTAATCATGATTACATCTGATTACAATGAATTAAAAAAAAAAACATTTTGCATGATGTGAATGAATAAACGTTTAATATATAACTATAGCATTTTTTACAAAGTATTGTGTTTGCTATATTCTAACATGATTACTTCAAACTTCCTCTATTTAATAAACCTCAAAAGTTCACTTAATACATACATGAACATTGTGTCACTGGTTACGACCCATTGCACTTTATCATCATTAATATCTGAATTATTTTGACTTCAATTGAATATAGCTTTATAAAAAGCGTTTGCTGTTTGTCTTTCAACCTATTCTAGACTTTAATTTATATTTGTTTCAAGGTGCAGTTTATGAGAGTCAAAATATGGATGAAATAAAGTTACCAGTTTAATCAAATTGTAAACAAAATACAAGTGCTAAAAATCATTGCATTTTACATGTTCAGTCCAAAAACATACAAAAATTTGCTTATTTTAAAACAAGATGTTTGTCTAACTTTTAATGAATTTTGTGCTAATTGGATAAATATCACATGTCTGATTTATCTTTTACCATATATGTATTGTCCTACAGCTATACTCAGTTGGTAATATTGCAATAAAAACAAACCTTAATTGGTTTCCTACCTGTCAATTCAAAGTTGACAAAAATCACAACATTAACAAAAGATTATAATTAAGGGTAAAAGAAAAGTATTACTGGAATATAAGTTATAACAGTTATTATCAAATATATATAATTATATTACGGATTACAAATGTGTCGAGGTCTGTGATTGGATAACAACACAGAGATGTCAGTATATATTCAGGAAACTGCCGGGGTATATATGACGTTTTTATCCCCAATCGGAACCTCAAAAACGTCATCATAACACCGGTTACTATGTGACGTAATAAAAAGCTATCATACTGTCAGAGGCTCACATATGAAAACTAATGACGTGCTGCAGTCAATAATACATTTTAGATACCAAATCACGCAATTTACACTTTTAATACTTAAATTTAATGTTAGAAGTGTAAATAAAAATTATTACATACACGTAAAATTATTTTCACAAAATCCTTCACGTATGCCAAACATATCAGGTTGGGTTTTCACTTATGTATGTGTTGTCAACAAATACCTGCACTGGAAAATAACATTAAGTCAGGGGTAATCCGTAATATATGTGTAATTCAGGTCTCAGAAAGGGTATATACTGTGACATTCCCGGCTTAGGGCTTATATCGCCTTCGCCTTCGGCTCAGGAGATATAAACTCTAAGCCGGGAATGTCACAGTATATACCCTGTCTTAGACCTGAATAACATATAATGTACATCTTTAAATTGTGAATATATGTACAATATGTTTTACTAAGGCCAGAAACATATAATTGTATTACATGTCACTTCTTAGGCTATTGACGACTTTTCAATACTGTAACTGTTTATTTTTTACTGAAGTATACAAACCAATTGTCATGCTTTATAAAATAAAAGTAAACCAAACTATCTTAACATGTTCAATATAAATTGAATAGGAATAACAAAAAGTTTCCTTTATTGACCATAAACACAGTTTAAGATTTTTTTCATTGTAATCAGAATGTAATCATAAAGTAATCAGGATTGCAAGGTATTTTGAAAAGTATTTGATTAAATTAAATTACATGTAATCCGATTTTTGGCTGATTAATGTTTACAATGATTACTTGAAAAATTGTAATCAATTACAGCTGATTAACGATTACAATTACAATTACCCCAACTCTGGTTCCGATCAATAATTTGTAAAAGAGTTATGCCCCTTGGAAATATTGATTATATATAAGGAAAATTGCCTTAAGAGAGCTCTAACGTGGACAATTCTTGCCAGATATTTATGAAATTTATATTATAGATTTATATCATCAATGTCTTTAGAGAGTTAACCAATCAGTAGGGATCAATTATTATAAAAATAGTTATGCCCATTGGAAATATTGATTATATGAACAATTGCATTGTTAGAGCTCTCATTTTATGAAACTTGTATCATATGTTTATATCAGAAATGTCTTTGACACTTTCGAAAATAAGTGCTGATCAAATATTTTCAATGAGTTATGCCCTTGGAAATATTAATTATAATGTAAATCACGTATTTATGCACAGGGAGGTATCAAATAATTGTATTAGAGCATTTTGGGTGTGGTAGTTGAAAAGTGTTTATGATGCATTTTATATTATAATGAAGATGGCAAGATGTTAGAAGAAGGCATTTTTTTAATACAATTTCCTTGCGTAATAAACCATTATTTAAACATTCTTTTTTGATTTCAGAAAAAGAAGAAAATTCAGAACTTAAAGAGAAATTAAAGAAAATGGAAACTGATCTTGGTGAAATAATTCCAAAGAATATTAGAGGTATATTATAAGTTTACGTATTTTTACATTTTATAATTTGACAACTACAAAAGACTGCAGTACCATTGCAATCCCTGGACATGCTTGTAATTTTATGTTTGATGTTTGATAGTCAGATCAAAGGCTTTCACTTCTAAAATAAGTCCCTTCACTAACAGTAACTTTACTATATCAGTATGTCCTTTATAACTTGCTGTATTAACACCTCTTAAATAATGTGTCAAATGTGAAATTCCAAAACCATTAACATATTATTTTGAATGATTTTACAATTACTTATGGTTAACCTAGACAATTTATTATTGTTTTGCTAGTAAGTATATATTTTGAAGGGATATTTTCAACTTAGATTTTATGAAAACAAGCAGATGGGGTATGATGGCCAATGAGACACCTTTACCCGTGAGGACAAGTATATAAACGTTCACAGGTAACCATCCTGTCTTCAACAATGAAGAAAACTGATGAGGTATGATGACCAATTCAATGAGACGCCTATCCTCAAAAGGACAGGTATGTAAACATTCACAGGTAACCATCCAGTCTTCAACAATGCGGAAAACTTGTACGGTATAAAAAGGTATAACATGTATAAAAGGTCCTGAGAGTCAAATGTGAAACAACTTTGAAAATTGACTCAATCCACTATTTTATGTCTTTGAAATAATCATATATTAAATAGTAATTTTCTGTAATAAGCTACTCTTATATATTTGTCAGAGCTAATAAAAAAACAAGTAGAAGACTGGGAAAAGAAAGATAAGATGTTTGTGTCTACAAGAGCCAGTGATTATGTCATGGAACAGTTACATGACAACAGTTGTTTGACATTAACCGCCCCATCAGGAGTTGGAAAATCATTTATTGCCAGACACACAGCACTGGTTTTAAAGAAGCAAGGATACAATATAATACCAGTGGAATTACCAGCAGACATTAAAACTTATTATCACCCTGGTAAACAGACAGTCTTCATAGTAGACGATATTTGTGGAAATTTCACAGCGAATCAACAACAGGTTGAGAACTGGAAACAACTGTTACCTGCGATAAACACAATAATGGCAGACAAATGTTGTAAGATTATTATATCGTGTAGATTACAAGTCTATAAAGATGATAAGTTTAATATATTATCACCTTTTAAATCCTGTGAATGTAATTTAATATCAGATAAGTTATGTCTTACATCTGTAGAGAAAACAAATATAGCAAAAACCTATATTGGTACAAGGGTGACAGATATTGATGATTTATCTTCTAAATGTGATTTTTTCCCACTCTTATGTTCCTTATATCACGAAAAAGAAGATGTAGATGTCAACGAATATTTCAAAAATCCTTTTGATATCTATAAAAGTGAGCTAGACAGGTTAAGTGAGCTTGGTGATGAAGGAAACTATAAAATATGTAGTCTTGCTTTATGTGTTCTCTTTAATAATCAGCTAAATGAGAAATGGTTCCAAGGTAAAATGACAGATGAACAACGACAGATCATAAAAGACACTTGTGAGGCTTGTGAGTTCAACAGTATACCAAAGGCAAAACTAAAGAAAGCACTTGACACTCTAGATGGTACATTTATCTGTAAACAGAATGGTATTTATAGAACTCTACATGATAAACTGTTTGACTTTCTTGCTCATTACTTTGGTCAGAAAATGATTGAATGTTTGATAGATCATGGTGATAGTAAATTAGTACATGAACGTTTTATCTGGCAGAAGTCACCAGATGACAAGAACAGTAATATAGACTTCATTATAGAAATACCAGATGATTATTTAGAATCATATTTAGAAAGGTTTATAAAGGACTGGTCAGTAGGACAGGTGTCAGTCGTATTCAGTAACATTAATATGGAAGTATCATCATTTAGACAAAAGTTATTACAGTACTTACAACAACTAGATAAACCACAACAAGTAATATTAGCCAGTACCAAGGATACAGTGAGACCTAAAGAGGAGTATGGATCAGGTAATACTCCACTGATATGTACTTGTTATGATGGTTATACTAATATAGTACAGTGGTTGTTACATAATGATGTGGATGTTGATCAGTGTAGAGATGATGGGATTACTGGACTGTTCATGGCAAGTTATAAAGGACATACTGATATAGTAAAGTTACTGTTAGAGAGGAATCCTAATGTTGATCTATGTAACAAGGATGGCAATAGTCCTCTGTACAGGGCAAGTCTGAATGGACATACTGATATAGTAAAGTTACTGTTAGAGAAGAATCCTAATGTTGATCTATGTAACAAGGAGGGCTTTAGTCCTCTGTACAGGGCAAGTACTAAAGGACATACTGATATAGTAAAGTTACTGTTAGAGAAGAATCCTAATGTTGATATATGTGACAAGAATGGCTGGAGTCCTCTGTACATGGCAAGTCTGGCAAGACATACTGAGATAGTAAAGTTACTGTTAGAGAAGAATCCTAATGTTGATATATGTGACAAGAATGGCTGGAGTCCTCTGTACATGGCAAGTCTGGCAAGACATACTGAGATAGTAAAGTTACTGTTAGAGAAGAATCCTAATGTTGATCTATGTAACAAGGATGGCTATAGTCCTCTGTACATGGCCAGTTGGGAAGGAAATACTGATATAGTAAAGTTACTGTTAGAGAAGAATCCTAATGTTAATCTATGTAACAATGATGGCTGGAGTCCTCTGTTATGTGCAAGTCTGAAAGGACATACTGAGATAGTAAAGTTACTGTTAGAGAAGGATGCCGATGTTGATCTATGTAACAAGGAGGGCTGTAGTCCTCTGTGCATGGCAAGTACTAAAGGACATACTGATATAGTAAAGTTACTGTTAGAGAAGGATCCCAATGTTGATCTATGTAACAAGCATGGCTGTAGTCCTCTGTACGTGGCAAGTCTGGAAGGACATACTGAGATAGTAAAGTTACTGTTAGAGAAGCATCCTAATGTTGATCTATGTACCAAGGATGGCTGTAGTCCTCTGTTATTGGCAAGTTATAAAGGACATAGTGATATAGTAAAGTTACTGTTAGAGAGGAATCCTAATGTTGATCTATGTAACAAGGATGGCTTTAGTCCTCTGTACATGACAAGTCAGAATGGACATACTGATATAGTAAAGTTACTGTTAGAGAAGGATCCTAATGTTAATCTATGTGACAAGGATGGCCGTAGTCCTCTGTACATGGCAAGTTATAAAGGACATACTAATATAGTAAAGTTACTGTTAGAGAAGAATCCTAATGTTGATATATGTGCCAAGGATGGCTGTAGTCCTCTGTTATTGGCAAGTTATAAAGGACATACTGATATAGTAAAGTTACTGTTAGAGAGGAATCCTAATGTTGATCTATGTAACAAGGATGGCTATAGTCCTCTGTACATGGCAAGTCAGAATGGACATACTGATATAGTAAAGTTACTGTTAGAGAAGGATCCTAATGTTGATCTATGTAACAAGGATGGTTGTAGTCCTCTGTACGTGGCAAGTCGGTATGGTCATACTGATATAGTAAAGTTACTGTTAGAGAAGGATCCTAATGTTAATCTATGTGACAAGGATGGCCGTAGTCCTCTGTACATGGAAAGTTATAAAGGACATACTAATATAGTAAAGTTACTGTTAGAGAAGAATCCTAATGTTGATCTATGTGACAAGACTGGCTGTAGTCCTCTGTTATTTGCAAGTCAGAATGGACATACTGATATAGTAAAGTTACTGTTAGAGAAGGATCCTAATGTTTATCTATGTGACAAGGATGGCCGTAGTCCTCTGTACATGGCAAGTTATAAAGGACATACTAATATAGTAAAGTTACTGTTAGAGAAGAATCCTAATGTTGATCTATGTGACAAGGATGGCTATAGTCCTCTGTTATTTGCAAGTCAGAATGGACATACTGATATAGTAAAGTTACTGTTAGAGAAGAATCCTAATGTTGATCTATGTGACAAGACTGGCTGTAGTCCTCTGTTATTTGCAAGTCAGAATGGACATACTGATATAGTAAAGTTACTGTTAGAGAAGGATCCTAATGTTAATCTATGTGACAAGGATGGCCGTAGTCCTCTGTACATGGCAAGTTATAAAGGACATACTAATATAGTAAAGTTACTGTTAGAGAAGAATCCTAATGTTGATCTATGTGACAATGATGGCTATAGTCCTCTGTACATTGCAAGTCAGAATGGACATACTGATATAGTAAAGTTACTGTTAGAGAAGGATCCTAAAGTTAATCTATGTGACAAGGATGGCCGTAGTCCTCTGTACATGGCAAGTTATAAAGGACATACTAATATAGTAAAGTTACTGTTAGAGAAGAATCCTAATGTTGATCTTTGTGACAAGACTGGCTATAGTCCTTTGTACATGGCAAGTTATAAAGGACATACTGATATAGTAAAGTTACTGTTAGAGACGAATCCTAATGTTGATCTATGTGACAAGACTGGCTGTAGTCCTCTGTTATTTGCAAGTCAGAATGGACATACTGATATAGTAAAGTTACTGTTAGAGAAGAATCCTAATGTTGATCTATGTGACAGGACTGGCTGTAGTCCTCTGTTATTTGCAAGTCAGAATGGACATACTGATATAGTAAAGTTACTGTTAGGAAAGAATCCTAATGTTGATTTATGTAACAAGGATGGTTTTACACCACTGATCAGGTCATGTGCTTGTAACCACACCAGTATAATACAGCTGTTAATGAAACATAAACCAGACATTGATGTCCAGACACATGATGGTGGTAATGCTTTATATTTTAGTGCAATGAATGGAAACATTGAAATAACACAGTTACTATTAGAGAAAAATGCTGACTGTAATATCTGTATTCATAGTAAACAGTCTATTACAGATACATTAAATAATCATCCAAGTAAAACATTGAACAAAGAAAAACAAGACTTATTTGCTAGCCTGGTAGAGAATACTTCATCACATGTAACAGATTATGTCAGTAAGAAGTCAGTAGATTATGCCTTTGATGTGTCCGCTGGATCTTCTCCGTTACACATAGCCTGTTTTATGGGTAGGATAGATGTAGTCCGTTGTCTTCTTCACCACAATGCTGACATCAACATGACAAAAGAAGATGGAACTACACCATTATTTTATGCGAGTGAAGTAGGACATGAGGATATTGTGCGTTTATTGTTGGAAAAAGTTGCAGATACACAGATAAGTAGACTGGATGGGGCATCTCCGTTAGACATTGCAACAGATAATGGACATACATCTATAGTTATGATGTTAACAAATCACAAAAAGAAACTTTCTTCTTAAATCTTGTTCTTCAATCGGTGGTTCTTGATGACATTTGAGAAAAACATCCCTTGGATGTTGAAATGTTTTCTGTTTAACTCTTTTTCTTTTGTCGGTGGTTTGTTCTGACTTATCAAAATCATGCAGCAGATGAAAAAAAAACCCTTCTTTTTTATTTTCTTGTTGATTGGTATTGGTTAAATATCTACTAAAATTCATTTAATTACTTTCTCTCTATTTTTACTTGTGCAGCTTAGCTTCATATTATATGTACATGAATATTTCTGAATGTTATTACAAGGAATAGAAGAAACATTTAAAGGCAGTAAAAAACATTTTGTTGATGCCAATTTAATGAATAAACTGTACCACACTTAGTAAATATTGTAATTGTATCCTGACTTAGTTTTTTTTTATTATTACTTTATATTTTCTAAAGTCACATTTCTTTACTTGGTGTGTCAGATCAGTTTTTATACGCCCGTTTACGGGACGTATTATGGTATACCGTTGTCCGTCCGTCAACAACATGTCGGACATTAACTCAAAAAAGCTTTAACCAATTTGTATTAAACTTTGATGAATTGTTTATATCTATTGACGTGAGCTCTTTTTCGTTTTTTATAAATTTTAGATTTTACGTTTCCGAGTTATGGGGTTTTATTCATTAAAAAAAGAGGGATTTTCTAGTTTTTAGACAATAACTCAAGAATGCTTTCACCAACTTACAAGAAATTGTGGTGAATTGTTTATATCTATTGACATGAGCTCCCTTTCGTTTTTTTTATAGTTTAGATTTTAAGTTTCCGAGTTACAGGGTTTCATTCATTAAAAAAAGGGGGATTTTCCAGTTTTCAGACAAAAAATCAAAAATGCTTTAAGCAGTTCTTATGAAACTTTGGTGAATTGTTTATATCTATTGATGTAAGCTCCGTTTAGAATTTAATAATTTTTACATTTTACATTTCTGAGTAATGGGATTTTATTCATTAAAAAAGGGGGGATTTTCCAGTGTTCGGACAATAACTCAAAAATGCTGTTGGCAATTCTCATGAAACTTTGGTGAATTATTTATATCTATTGATGTAAGCTCCTTTTACATTTTCATAAATTTCTAATATGACATTGAAAAGTTATTGAACTTTATTTGTTTATAGTCTGACACCAGAATTACTAAGTATTGCACAAAGCACAGTGTATTGCACAACAGAAAGAAATCTTTAATTGAATATAAATTCAATTCATATAACCAATTTCAAGTTTTTTGACTAAATTTATTCCGAAACCTATAATGTCAAATATTTAATTACAATCCAAATTCAGACCTGTATCAAGCTTGAATATTGTGTCCATTTTTGCCCCAATTGTTCAGGGTTAGACCCCTGCGGGCGTATCCAGCTGCGCTCAGCGAAGCAGTTTATTGTCTTATTTGATGCTTAAATTAAAGGTTACATATTTTACTGATGTTGTTATACATTTTTAGTTTTTTGCGTTGTTTGTTTCATGTTCTCCTTTGTATATGTGTTTTGTAATATATTTTTGTCAACGTTACAAACCCCTATCTTTCTTGTTTTTGTTTTGTTGGGTTACTGTCTTATTGCAACATATGTGGTATTCACTAAGAATTTATTTAAGAACTAATTACATTGATATACAGTTATATATCCAGTCTTTAAAGAAAAGATGTGACAGTGACACAGATTGTTTATTTGTTTTGCAACAATTTCTTATCTGTATAAAAATGTATATTGTATCTTAGAAGGTATGAAAGGCCATGTGAGATCTGTCATCACTTTTGGTCTATTGTCTGTTTGTTTTTCTAACTTTTGCTTTTCAGCTTTTGAAAGATGATTTAATTTGAAACCTTGAAATTAGTTTTGAACTAATTTTGTATGAATTTTCATTCAGGTTATGCATAAATTAAAATGTAATCTGTTGACAAACCAGCTAGAAAGGAAAATCATATGGCCACTATTTACTATATAGATATAAGAAGATGTGGTATGAGTTCCACTGAGACAACTCTCCATCCAAGTCAACATTTGTAAATTAAACCATTATAGGTCAAAGTACGGTCTTCAACATGGAGCCTTCGCTCACTCCGAACAGTAAGCTATAAAGGGCCCCAAAAAATAACTAGTGTAAGACCATTGTATACAATAGAACAATTTCTATTTGGGATATATCACCTGTATATAAATGTCTTACTAATTTTAACTAGGGATGTCAACAAGTACTTGAGTACTCGAGTATCGCTCGGTAGAACCAAGTATCAACTTTCAAAATGATACTCAACTAATCTGTTTCCTGTTAGAATGTTGTTGCTTTCTTAATTAGCTTAAACAAAAAAAAATTTTTTATTGAGAGCGTCTCCCGGGAAATTAAATATTAATCAAAATTAATCAAAATTAAAATACGATTCGAATGTTAGCGTTAAACTGTCATTTAAATTCTTCCAAACAGAGGTAGAATATATGAACAAGTTGACTTTTCTGAGGCTTACACTTTTATGTATCTTAGTCATTCCCCTACCTCTGTACCGCCAGAGTATATATTTTCATCAGCAAGACTTTTTGTTACCTAACAAATCGCCTCGTCCCAGAAAAAGTTGACAAGATAATATTTTTAGATAAGAACAAATTCGTTGCACCCAGTGCCAACCCTCAGAAAATGATTAAAGCCATCAGTAAGTTCTAATCATCACCCCTCTGTTGATCACTAAATGTGTTTTTTTTACGGTTTCCAAAAACTGTTGTTGGAATTATCATTTTTCTATAGATATTAATTAATTACTTTTTTAGATAATTGTCAGTTTACATAATTAGCACATGTAGTAAATGAGCTATTAATTATGGTATAAAATTCCCTTATCTAGTCCTAGGTATTAATATTGAGAGTGTTACATTCATAAAACAACACACAATACATAAAATGGGTATAATTTTGTTTTTGCATTTTGTAAATGTTTTACCAACGAAAATCCAACGAGTACTCAATTAGTAAATCTTCACCGAGTTGACACCCCTAATTTGAACTGATATCATTAATAAATAAATATTTTCATCAGACTGGTTTAAATATTTTTGACTCTTTTTTCTTATGTAAAATTGATTGATCATTAAATTTGATTGATTTTTGTTTCACATCTTGTAACCAGCTGGGTATTAAACATGATTGACATTCTCAATAAGGACCTGAAACCAAAGTACACTAAAATAATCAGTATAACAGGAAAGCCATCTCAATGGGTTCACTCTTGTTTTAGATTCTTTTATCTCTCCAGAAAATGACTGACCGCTCTGTATTACCATCCTGCTTTGATTATTTTTTCAAATGTAACTTTCAGTGCTTATATTGGTAAAAGAGAACTGACAATGATAATACTAAATTGATTGGATTTTGCTTCACATCTTATACCAGTTGGATATTAAGCATGATTGACATTCTCAATTAGGACCTGAAACAAAAGTGCACAAAATAATCAGTAACTCTTGTTTGAGATTCTTTGTATCTCTCATTAAAATTATAAAAATAAAAGACTGACCCAATTGTATGACCACCCTGCTTTGTTTAAGTACGTATGATTTATACGTGTTTCATCATTCTTTATAACATTGAAGTTTAATGCCTCTATAGAAAAATGAATTTTCAGCATGACAGCTCAGACTGTATTAGAAAATCCCCCTGTAAGAAGTTAATGCTCAACATGGCAGGTTTTACTGTTTTAAATGTCATATACGTGATGCAGACTGCAGTTTGAGCTAAATTCCCTTTAAAGTTATAAAAAAATCAAACTATAAATATTTATAATGTGATGAATGATTTCATGTTATTAAACATTTTTGTAATTTATAATTTTCAGTTACAGTTTATACTACTGATCTTCATAACATTTTATTGTTTGAATTGTATACTAGTATTGTTTATATTGTAAAATAGATTACTATATTGTTGATATATTATGTATCAGAAAAGATAATCATAATAAAATTATTTATCAGTATTTTACGGGTTCTTTTTAAATTATTTATGTTAATTTTTGAGATGATGAATTGGTTTGAACCATTACTATGGAAATATGATACATTTGGAGAATACATTCATCGTTTTAGCTTTACACATGTTAAAGTTTAAAATCTGAGTACATTATGACAAATTTTGCAAAATATGCAATGTGTATGGATTTTACTAATTGTTGTAGGATATGGTGACCTATAGTTGTTAATTTCTGTGTCATTTGGTCTCTTGTGGAGAGTGGTATCATTGGCAATAACACAACATTTTCCTTTTATAATTAACAAGATGTAGAATCGCATGCAGATTTTAAATGTGTTACCACAAAGTAAACTTTCCTTATTTAATTACAATAATATCAAGATATATGTTTGGGAGTCAGATATCCAGCTTCCCTTACAAATTACTTTGATCCATAATGAAAATTTTACCATACTTGGTTTGAAAATGCCCCATTGGAAAACCTATACTGATTTTAGGATTATTAGGTCAAGTGCCTATACATAAACTGAAAGTTTGGGAAAGTTTTGTTCAAATTGTTATCTTTTTGAGTCGTTAGTAGTATTTTAAAAAAAATTGGTGGATTAAATGCCTCTGAGTGAAAAAAAAGCCTCTTGTTTTTAGGTAACTTAATATATAAAATAAAAAAAAGAGTTGTGATATGATTGTCAAAGAAAGCACCACTCCAGAGAGACCAAAAAGTGGATGTAAGCAGCTATAGGTCATCATAAAGCTTTAGTGAGCTGTACAAGGTCCTAACATGACAACAAAATACCTATAGTAAGCTGTAAAATGCCATGACATGTAAAACCCATACCAAAAGAAAGCTGTAAAAGACCATGGCATGACAAATAAATTCCTTTAGTAAGCTGTGAAGGGCCCTGACAGGACAAACCCTTCATGTAGGAAGCTGTGAAAGGACATGACATGACAACCACATACCTATAGTTAGCTGTAAAAGACCATGACATGACAAATCCATCCCTATAGTAAGCTGTAAAAGGCCTGACATGACAAATCCATACCTATAGTTAGCTGTAAAAGACCATGACATGACTAATCCATCCCTTTAGGAAGCTGTAAAAGGCCTGACATGACAAATCCATACCTATAGTAAGTTGTGAAAGGTCATGAATTGACAAACACATACCTATAGTGAGCTGTTAAGAGCCATGACATGTCAAATCCATACCTATAGTTAGCTGTAAAAGGCTATGATATGACAACAGCATACCTATATTAAACTGTAAAAGACCATGACATGACAACCACATACCTATAGTGAGCTGTAAAGAACCATGAGATGACAAACTCATACCTATTGTTAGCTGTAAAAGACCATGACATGACAAACCCATAGCTATACTTAGCTGTAAAAGGCCATAACATGACAAATCCATACATATAGTAAGCTGTGAAAGGCCATGAAATGACAACCACATACCTATAGTTAGCTGTGAAAGACCATGACATGACAAACCCATACTTATAGTTAGCTGTAAAAGGCCTTGACATGACAAACACATACCAATATTAAAATGTAAAAGACCATGACATAACAAATCTATAATATTGTAACCTGTAAAAGGTCATGACATGACAACCAAATACTTATAGTAAGCTTTAAAAGACCATGACATAACAACCAAATACATATAATAAGCTGTAAAAGACCATGACATGACAACCAGATACCTATATTAAGTTTTGAAAGACCATGAAATGACAAATCCATACCTATAGTAAGCTGGAAAAGACCATGCATGACAAATCCATAAATATAGTATGCTGTGAAAGACCATGACATTTCCAACCAATACCTATAGTAAGCTGTGAAAGACCATGACATGACAAACAAATACCTACAGGAAGCCGTTAAAGGCCATGACAACAAACCCATACCTATAGTTAGCTGGAAAAGGCACTGACATGTCAATCACATAACTAAAGTAAGCTGTGAAAGACATGACATTTTCAACCAATACATATAGTTCACTGTGAAAGACCATGACATGACATATCCATACCTAAAGGAAGCTGTAAAAGCCCATGCCATGACAAACCCATACCTATAGTAAACTGTGAAAGACCATGACATGACACATCAATACCTAAAGGAAGCTGTAAAAGCCCATGCCATGACAAACCCATACCTATAGTTAGCTGGAAAAGGCACTGACATGTCAATCACATAACTAAAGTAAGCTGTGAAAGACCATGACATTTCCAACCAATACCTATAGTAAGCTGTGAAAGACCATAACATGACACATCCATACCTAAAGGAAGCTGTAAAAGCCCATGCCATGACAAACCCATACCTATAGTAAACTTTGATGGACCATGACATGACACATCCATACCTAAAGGAAGCTGTAAAAGCTCATGCCATGACAAACCCATACCTATAGTTAGATGGAAAAGGCGCTGACATGTCAATCACATAACTAAAGTAAGCTGTGAAAAACCATAACATTTCCAACCAATACCTATAGTAAGCTGTGAAAGACCATGACATGACACATCAATACCTAAAGGAAGCTGTAAAAGCCCATGTCATGACAAACCCATACCTATAGTTAGCTGGAAAAGGCACTGACATGTCAATCACATAACTAAAGTAAGCTGTGAAAGACCATGACATTTCCAACCAATACCTATAGTAAGCTGTGAAAGACCATGACATGACACATCCATACCTAAAGGAAGCTGTAAAAGCCCATGCCATGACAAACCCATACCTATAGTAAACTGTGAAAGGCCCTGACATTTAAGACACATATCATAGTAAGCTGTAAAAGACCCTGACATGACAACCACATACCTAGAGTAAGATGAAAAAGACCCTGACATGACAGCCACACATATATATAGTAAGCTGTTAAAGGCCATGGCATGTCAAACAACACATAACTTAAGTAAGCTGTAAAAGGTCCTGAAATGAAAAATGCATACCTATAGTAAGATGTAAAAGTCCATGACATGACAACCACATAGCTTTAGTGAGATGTATAAGACCCTGAAATGACACCTACATACATATAGTAAGCTGTATAAAGGTCATGCCAAGTCAAACTGTAAACGGCCCTGATATGACAACCTGATTTAAGTCCAAAGTTATAGTTGGCTGTAAAAGTCCATGACATGGCAAACCTTTACTTATAGTTAGCTGTAAAAGACCATGACATGTCAACCACATACCAATAGTAATTTGTAAAAGACCATGACATGACAAACCCTTACTTATAGTTAGCTGTAAAAGGCCATGACATGACAACCACATACCAATATTAAGTTGTAAAAGACTATAACATGACAAATCTATAATATTGTAACCTGTAAAAGGCCATGACATGACAACCACATACCAATAGTAAGTTGTAAAATACCATGACATGACAAACCCATACTTATAGTTAGCTGTAAAAGGCCATGACATGACAACCACATACCAATATTAAGTTGTAAAAGACCATGACATGACACATCTATAATATTGTAACCTGTAAAAGGCCATGACATGACAACCAAATACCTATAGTTAGCTGTAAAAGGCCATGACATGACAACCAAATACCTATAGTTAGCTGTAAAAGGCCATGACATGACAACCAAATACCTATAGTAAGCTGTAAAAGGCCATGACTTGACCAACCTTGCCTCCAGTAAGCTGTAAAAGGCCTTGACATGAAAAAATGAGTAACATTTCAAGCAATAAAACCAACGGCATGATTTTTAAATAAGTCCAAAGTTATAAGTCACACCAACAACTGAAAATGTGGCAATATCTTTTGTTTACAAACAAACAAGCACACAAATGTTCTTTCTTCACAAACAAAAGCTTGAAAATATCCCTAGGAACGAAAAAGACCAATATTGGTGTCTGGGTCATTAGGCAATGGTAATGGTTCAGTAGCAACACATACAAACTTGGAAACGGTTTTGTTTTTAGAACGATATCATTTGAGTCATGAAAATCCTATCTGTGGTTGATAATGTTAATTAGAGAGATGAAAATCTTAAGTAATTTAGGGTCAAAGGTTAATTTTACAGTGGTTAACAATAGACTTAAATTATTGGTGCCACGGTATAACTTTCCTGAATAGAATTGTTCTTAAATCAAGACGAGTTTTCTCAGCTAGTATTCAAATCACGTATCCGTGGTTATATCAGCACAAGGCATACATTTTTTACAACAACAGTTTTTGATAAGGCCTCATGCCGTGTAACTTTTAGATGAAGAACAACAATAAAATCCAAATCTGATTGATTTTTGTAGTATCAATTGGACTTAGTTGGTCGTTTTGTCATAGGATTGAATCGCCATTGGATGTCTCTTGGTAGTGTGCTTGCCTTCCAGTGATTTTGATTCCCAAGCTGGATTCAAGACTTGGAAATTGGTATTTGCTTTTATATCCGCTTAGCATGCAGCATTTTGAAAAGCTTGTTTTGAGAATAATATGCTCATGTAGGATGACCAAGCACTGATTTCTAGAATGGGTTTGGCTCTACTTTTTCTGGGTCCTTCATGTCGAGCCTGCAACAGCTATCATTCTTTCTGTCGAAGGCATCGTCGGTAAGTGGTAAAATATGAAAAAAATAAGATAAAGGAGTTTCAATGACACAGTTATACTTCAGAGAACAAATGACAGTAAGCAACGATAGGTCACCGTATGACATCAACAATGAATAAAACACTTAACGTATTGTATATAAAGGCCCCGAAATGACAAAATATAACAATTCCAACGAGAAAAAAATCAATGACCTGATTTATTTTCTAAATTTTAATATAACACATTGAACAACAACAATTGATAGACAGTAACCAACGACCACTGAATCACAGGTTCTGGACATTCACATACAGGATGTGGAGAGTATATACATGTTGGGGAGCTATCAACCATTTCCCTAAATTGGGATAGTGGTGTAACAGCACAACATACGAAATAAAGAGCTGCGCAATGAGAGCATGATACGCCGGTTGCACTTTTAGCTCGTCTTTATGCTTTAGTGAATTTATCTGATCAACTAGAAATACTGATAATCATTGCTCAAATAGATCAATCCCTCAGAAAAAAAGTTAAAAAAAAGAAGGTAATGCACACACAGTGGTACTAATTGACACAAACGACGATTGTTCAACGAAAAAAAAAAACACTATATATTGTCATACCACAAATAAATTATTAAAAAAAATGAAAGCAAAACGGAGCTTATTTTAATAGATAAATATTCCCCAAACCTTAATGAAAAATGCTCAAAGTGTTTTCGAGTTATTGTCCAAAAACAGAAAAACTTCTCCTTTTTATGAATAAAGTCCATATTATCCAAAAGTTAAAATCATTTTTTAGATTAAGATTTGTGTTTAGATAGAAAGTAGCTTACGTCAAAAGATATAAACAATTCTCCAATAGTTTCATGAGAAATTGGTGAACATGTTTTTAAGGTATTGTCCGAATAGTTGACGTAGGACAGACAGACGGGCGGACGAACGGACAACGGTATACAGGAATACATTTTGTACGTCCTGTCTTTAAAGATTTGCGTATAAAAACTGAATTAATCGACACTGAGAAAAAAAACCATAAAAAAGACAAAAGACGCAAACAACCGATCTTAGATTACACGTAGTTACTGAAAGCTTTTGTGTGTCTTCCTTTTATAAAAATTAGACGGATTCTTCTTCATGATCAAAAGACAGTATCCAGAGCAAATTGTGATCATTTTTTTTATTTTTCGTATTTTTCATTTAGTTTGACTTTTCAAATATATATGCCCCGACTATCACTGACGAGACATTAATTGTCGAAATGCTGATATTATGCATGGGATTTGTACCCCATTGTTATGTTAGCAGGGCTCACAATAAAATCGCATAGACATGTTCTTGTCCTGATATTTATGTGATATTTGCCACTGGACTTCATCATCGTCATCATCATCAAGGTTTACACTTCTTTTTTCAAACTTGAAACTAACAGTTTGTAAGTTTTGTAAGACATTGTTATTATCTGTTGTCACTGTGATACAGAGAAATATATTTTTTCTCAATACGCAGTTGCTTAATAAAAATAAAAAAAAGAGAATTTAAAAACCAGGGAGCAGTCAAAATCAACAAGTCAATTGATTGATTGGTGTTTAACGTCACATTCAGCACTGTTGATCTATTTCGTAGCTGTCAGTTTTAATTGATGGAGGAAGCCTGAGTGTCCGGATAGAACCACCGACCTTTGGTAAGAAAACTGACAATACTAGTCGATTAAGATTGCACTCGAGTGCACCTAGCACGTGCGGGATTCGAAGTCACAACCTCTGTGTTGACAGGCTTGTGATACAGTATAGACCACTTTACCATCGAGGCCCACTCATAAGTCGAAGAAAGACAGATAATGTTAACACCATGACCTTTCTTAATTGAAGTATTCTCTTTTGGTACGTTCTCAGCCGGCTTCAACTCTATATGTCTAACTGTCATTCAATGTAAAATACACACCTTCATTTCAAGTTTTATGGGAATGACGCGATTAAACAATCAGTTATCATGTTAAAGCAGTCCACGGATTGAAATTGTGATAGCCTGTTATTTTATGTATTTTGTATATTTTTATATTCTTAGTTCTTGATAGTAATATATACTTGAATACAGTTTAATTGTCAGCTTATCAATTACATTTTGTTATCAAGAATTATTGACATGGACTATTGACTGACGACTTTGGTTAAGTTTGCTTTCTCTGTAGTTAGTACTTTATTTTCACGGTTGATTTGAGCGCTTTCGTACATTTCTACTATTGGTCAGTACTTTTGGTGGTTTTATTCCTTTGTTCTAGATCTTATGAGAAGACATCTTGTGGTCAACACATATATTTTTACCGGTCTGCAATCTAAAACTTTAAAAATTATTATCTTCAATAACAATTCTGTGATTAGAAAGTTTCTAATATAAGGTATATTTCAACCTAACCAAAGATGTAGTGTTTAATTATATAATGGTAAATATGCCCAAGTGATGAGACTGTTTCGCCCCAGACCTTCTAAATTTCACTACATGAAGCACCAAAGTGATGCGACTGTTATGTCCCAGACATTCTAAATCTCCCTACACGAAGCGCCCAAATAGTGAGACAGTTATGTCCCAGACTTCTAAATATCCCTACACGAAACGCCCAAATAGTGAGACTGTTATGTCCTAGACATTCTAAATCTCCCTACACGAAGTGCCCAAATGATGAGACTGTGATGTCCCAGACCTTCCTAATATCCCTACACAAAGCGCCCAAATAGTGAGACTGTTACGGCCTAGACCTTTTAAATTTCACTGTAATGTCCCAGACCTTTTACATCTCCCTACACGAAGCGCCAAAATAGTGAGACTGTTATGTCCCATGATCTTTTACATCTCCCTACACGAAGCGCCCAAATGATGATACTGTTATGTCCCAGACCTTTTAAAAATCCCTACACGAAGCGCCAAAATAGTGAGACTGTTATGTCCCAGACCTTTTAAATCTCCCTACAAGGAGCGCCCAAATGATGAGACTGGTATGTCCCAGACATTCTTAATCTCCCTACACGAAGTGCCCAAATACTGAGACTGTTGTGTTCCAGACCTTTTACATCTCCCTACAAGGAGCGCCCAAATGATGAGACAGTTATGTTCCAGACATTCCAAATCTCCCTACACGAAGCGCCATAATGATGAGACTGTTATGTCCCAGACCTTCTTAATCAGCTGACTACATGAAGCGCTAAAGTGATGAGATTTTTATGTCCCAAACCTTCTTAATCACCCTACACGTAGCGGTCAAGTGATAAGATTGTTATGTCCCAGAAGTTCTAAATCTCCCCTCACGTAGCGCCCGAGTGACAAAACTGTTATGGCCCAGACATTCGTAATCTCCCTACAAGAACCACATAAGTGATGTGATGAGACGGTTATGTCCCAGACATTTTATTTTTTTCTACACAAAACACCCAAGTGATGAGACTGTTATATCCCAGGCAATCTAAATCTCCCTACACGCAGCGCAAAAATGATGAGACTTTTTCCTCATACCTTCTATATCTGTCTACACGAATCGCCTAAGTTATGAGACGGTTATGTCCCAGACCTTTTAAATCTCCCTACACGAAACGCCCAAATGATAAGACTGCTTTGTCCCAGACCTTTTAAATCTCCCTACACGAAACGCCCAAATGATTAGACTGGTATGTCCCAGACATTCTAAATGTTCCTACACGAAGCGCCTAAATGATGAGACTGTAATGTCCCAGACATTCCAAATCTTCCTGCACGAAGCGCCCAAATGACGAGACTGTAATGTCCCAGACCTTCTAAATCTCCTTACACGAAATGCCAAAAAGAAGAGACTGTCATGTCCCAGACATTCTAAATCTTCTTACACATAGTGCCCAAATAGTGAGACTGTTATGTCCCAGACATTCTAAATCTCCCTACACGAAGTGCCCAAATGATGAGAATGTGATGTCCCAGACCTTCTAAATATCCCTACACAAAGCGCCCAAATAGTGAGACTGTTACGGCCTAGACCTTTTAAATTTCACTGTAATGTCCCAGACCTTTTACATCTCCCTACACGAAGCGCCAAAATAGTGGGACTGTTATGTCCCATGATCTTTTACATCTCCCTACACGAAGCGCCCAAATGTTGAGACTGTTATGTCCCAGACCTTTTAAATATCCCTACACGAAGCGCCCAAATGATGAGACGGTTATGTCCCAGACATTTTATTTTTTTCTACACAAAACACCCAAGTGATGAGACTGTTATATCCCAGGCAATCTAAATCTCCCTACACGCAGCGCAAAAATGATGAGACTTTTTTCTCAGACCTTCTATATCTGTCTACACGAATCGCCTAAGTTATGAGACGGTTATGTCCCAGACCTTTTAAATCTCCCTACACGAAACGCCCAAATGATTAGACTGCTATGTCCCAGACCTTTTAAATCTCCCTACACGAAACGCCCAAATGATTAGACTGGTATGTCCCAGACATTCTAAATGTCCCTACACGAAGCGCCTAAATGATGGTACTGTTATGTCCCAGACATTCCAAATCTCCCTACACGAAGCGCCCAAATGATGAGACTGAAATGTCCCAGACCTTCTTAATCTCCCTACACGAAAATCCCAAGTGATGAATCTGTAATGTCAGAACTTCACACTACACACTACACGAAGCCCCCAAGTGATGGGACTGTTATGTAAGACCTTCACACGTGCACTCTCACTATACGAAGCTCATAAGAGGTGAGACTGATATGTCCCAGACCTTCACACTATCACGAAGCGCCCAAATGACGAAACACATATGTATTCTCAACATACGAAGCGTCCGAATGATGAGAGTGATTTATTGCAGACCTTCACACTCTTACTGTACCATTTTGTTTACTATAAGCTCATAAGATGTGTTCTTTACTTACGCTGCATTCAAAAATCGTGAAGATTCCATCATAGCGTTTTATTAATCTGTTAAACAATTTATGTATTTTATTTTATAATGTGTATGGTGTTTTTTGGTGAGGTCTTAATATTAAGTATTTCTTAATACAAAAAGTCCTGTACTTTTCCAAGATTTGGTCTGCGCACAATTTATCTAGAACTACAAAGTGGTAATAATTGTTTTAATTATGAGGAAACGCGATTTTAGAATTCCCTGCTAATGAGGACAGTAATATTGCGTCAGTTTTACCAGTTTTACAAATTACAAGTGTTGTCAACGGTTAACCGGTTCATCGGTTAACCGTCGGAAAGACCGAATATCGAATACCAAAATCGCTAACCGGTTAACCGGACTTTTTTTTAAATTTTTGATATAAATGTGTATTGAAATCATTAAATAATTGTGTCTATTAAAAAATTATTGTCGTGGCAACTAATTTTACAGATCAGTTGTCCAGTAATATTATTGATTGTTATTGTTAATTCAAAAACATAAAATTAATTAAAACTTAGACAATTTGTCTATCAGCTCGGGGCAAGATCTTAAAGTAAACATAATTAGTAATTTGACATTACATATCTAGCTGGTATGGAAGATCAAATTGTTTCTGTAGTGCCGGTAAATACTCAACTGTCTCATGGCAGAATTATATTCCTGCTTTCTGTTATATCAGTTTTACATTTTGCTACTTTCCTTTACAATACTTGCCCATTGTCTACATGTCTTGTTCTATACTTACAATAGTGTATTTCGCTAATTATATTCCTGCTTTCTGTTACATTTTGCTACCTTCCTTTACAATACTTGCCTAATGTCTACATGTCTTAGTGTATTCCGCTAATGTTGTATGATATAGAATAGCTATAACCTCATTGCTCTGTGTTAAATCATTGTGTCCATGCTCATGTATATGGCAAGCCGTTATAATATATTCTTTTTTTTCAAGATATCTTATAAAGTTAATACGATATTTTATAAACTAAATAAGATAGCTGTGCTCGTGTGGCATTTTGAAAGTGAGTCTGGCCCATATTGTTTTTTGTTTCAATCTGATGCTTATGTATGCTTATTTCATTTGACGCTTATGTGTGGTAATCTCATTTGCAAATATTTTTATGGTTATGTGTACTCGTCCTAGATGAAACTTGGCTTATTTGTATATATGTTATAAACGGTTGTAAGAGCTTTCTCAAGCTCATGTTTATTTGTAATTGAACATATATGCCGACTCTAAATAAACTTGTTTGTGGACAGACTACAATTCAAAATAGAAATACAATTGTCAAAATATAAAAGAGCATACTTGTGTGTTTAACCTGAAAACTGAAAACATTCAAACGTCACGCACGCTGTTCCTACAACCCCTATAACTTGAAACAGATTCTTCGAAATTTCCTTCGCAAAACAAAATAAAATGTTAACAAACAGTAACCACTATAAAAACTAATTCAGTAAATGTTTTCCTTTATGTTCCTATAGCTCTTGGTGATATGCTTAGTAATATCTAGTATATTTGAGGATTAAAACAACAAAGCTATGTGAAAAAAACGGATGTCCAACGTTACATTTTTGAACAACTGTTTTATCTCTTATGTATAGTGATCCTATTTCTTATTGTCTCATCTTCCCGAAACTTGGCAGAAGCAACGAAGTGTGTCAGTTCTTGGTTAAATTAAAGCCGTTCTTTTGTCGAATTTAGTTTGACTCGGTAGCTGCATATTAAGCTGGTATAAGAAAAATGTCCAATGACGTTTTTCGTTGACTTAATGACTGAAAGGTAGTTTTATAAGTAGACATAGCTAAAAATGTCTAAAAAAAATGTGAGATAATCATAACATCTACCGAAAGAACAAACATTTGCCTCATTGTTCGTGAGTTCAAAATTTGTAGATTCTATAAAACCATCTCTACACAGTCTTTTTTCAAACGGTAGCCATTTTGTCCAAGTTGATATTTCATTTGTCAAAGCAATAAATGCGTTTTTTTACCTGATATTTCAATAAGTAATTTATAATTTACCAAAACAAAAGTTAGATACACGAAAAGAACATAAAGTCTAGATTCTTTTTTTTATTAACTGCATGTTTGGGTCTTACAGGAATAAAATGCCACGAAACATTACAAAACGGTAGCCATTTTGTCCAAACGTCGAAAAACGTTGAAAAATCCAAACAAACGCTTTATGTTCGACGTTACATGTGCACATTTTGATCCATTGTATATATCTAATACTTAAGGTGGTACCTAACACTACAGGGAGATAACTCTCTGAAGTCAGCTTAACGTTTTAATTATGTTGTGTTGTAAAAGGAATATTAAGCTTCTCAATGATCAAAATTGGTGTTTGTCAAACTGCTATATAACTAGTGTAATTTTTCTGACAAAACGGTTGGTTCAAACGTTTTTATTTTTTTATATTTTTGCTAAAGGGTCAAAATAAATACTTTGACAAAATTTTATGAAAATTAAACGAGCCAAATTAATTTTAGTGAAAGTGTTGGGTACCACCTTAAAACCCTCTTGATGCCAGATTTAAAAAAATCAACGTTTCGACGTTGCAAATAAGCAATAACAATTTGACGTCGCCAGTGCCGAATTCTTTTGACGTCGTCTTTTTTGGCGTTATCTTTTTCATGTTCCTTCATAAAGTAGTTTTTTTTTCTACCCGAACGGCATTCACAAGGGCGGTGACTTGGTGAACATTTTGATAATGCTTTATTGACTGATTAAAATCTTTCTATGTCTACAAATTTGGATCTTAATGTACCAATGAGATTCATAAATGTAACGTTAACTGATATTTTTTTAGATGCTGTTGAATTCGTGCAATTATTAAAAGTTCTTTGAATTTTGAATTGCAAGATAACATTATACAAAAACAATTATATCATGCTTACAAGGGGTATTTGCCAAAAATACCGGTTGAGAGGTACAAATTTCCAGAGCCGACAGGCGAGGGAAATTTGATTACCTCGAAACCGTTTTTTTTTGCAAATACCCCTTGTAAGCATGATATAATTGTTTAATTCCACCGAATGTTCAACCCCAGTAAGTTTATTATAATCAGGTATCATATGTAATTTCTACTTGAATGTATAATTTTTGTATACACTGCCGCTGTGATATTTGCGCAGTCAAATTGCATTGATAGTTATCAAAGGTACCAGGATTATAATTTAATACGCCAGACGCGCGTTTCGTCTACATAAGACTCATCAGTGACGCTCAGATCAAAACATTTAAAAATTGACCGTATAATCATTTCTTATCATTTTTTTTTATGTACAGTCACTATAGCTGACCTTTTTGTGAGAATTTGCTGGTTCTCGGCTGACTACTACACTTAGTTCAGCAGTTTGAGTGAAGCGTAATACAAGTGGATTCCAGTTTTATGTGACCAGTTGACAATTAATTTCCATGAATTTTATTTATGACGTCAATAAAAGCACAGGTTCGCGGAATTTTTACGTCATTCAATAATGATGCTTTTTATCCTTAAAATATTTCTTCTGGAACTGTCTATTTAAAATGACCATGAATTTGTCATTTTAGAATAGAAATGATTTATTGAGTTATTTTTAGACATGCTGTTCCCCGTCTGCCATGGTATTTGCTAGGGTATTCCCCATCTGCCATGGTATTTGCTAGAAAATACCCTGGCACATGGAATTCCCTAATGACAAATACCCCGGTAGGGAAAAGAAAATCTCAATACATAGAAATTGGTAAAAAAAATACCATGTCTCTCATCCAATCAAAATACAGCATTATTACATAAGGTGGAATTATGTAAAGTATTATGCAATTATACGTATTTGCCGCCTACAATTTTTGGCTATCTATTTTTATATCATAACAGTTTCTTAAAAGATATTTTAGAGTATTTATGGACCATGTTTTGAAAGGCACGGAATTGTCGGAAGTGCATTTGTTTATTTGGTCACAATTTTAACTTCGATTGTTTTTGTTTTCTACTGATGTGAACATTTATAAGTAATATTTTGCAAACCAATTTTAGTCAAATATACATGTATGTCAAATTTGAGGATAAAAAACTTGTGTTTATATATCCAGTAACAGATAGTTGCTCAATGATAAATAAAACCTGATAAACACATATAGATACGTGTTAAAAAAATCTATAATTGGTTGATTGAAATCCAATTAGAAATAACTTTCTAAAATTTATTTAAAAAATGTAATATATTGCCCATAGTTGTTCGTAAAAAATACTGCCTGCCACTGGATTCATAAATAATTTCTCCAAAAGGGTAATGAAATGTCAGTTATAATCATGTGTTTTTTCATGTTCAAGAACTTTACTTTTTTATAAGTAACACTTGGATATAATACAATTACTGAATATACAAAAGGAGGCGAGTAATGTCGCGATATTCTAACCTTGCATCATTGTTCTATGATGGCTAAATACATGAAACATGTGAGCAGTATATTTTTGGGGTATTTAATGTACATGTAAGAACATTAGTTTCTTGCATTTAATGTTTAGGGATACATTCAGAAGACTGGCTTAGATTTGTTCTAACTGGTCTCGACATGAACGGGACTATTACCGTATGAAGTTATATACATTTCGTAGATGTGATTGCGTATTGAATGTTTGTCGACCTCTATGTGTATTTTGTTTTTAATGTATTGCGTCTTTTGATGTAGCCTAATATCATTATGTTTTAAATTGAAGGTCACGAGATTCCTTTTGTGAAAATTTCTGTCAGAACCACATCAATTTAAAAAAAACATAGCAAATACAAAACAGTATATATGAAAGGAAGTATTGCCCGTAACTATAATCGAAAATAGTTTTAGTATCTATACTCCTTGTATTCTTCACGTGCAAAACAACTTAATATATCATAACTAAATGGTATATGTTACATCATTTAATAACCGAATCAAAAGATTAAAAATAGGTCCAGATTTTAGAGGCCATAATAACCGCTGCTGGTTTTCTGTAATAAAAAGTAAGCCAGTAGATGGTGTTTCCTCTTATGTCTCTTTTCGTTTCTCTTCTTACGAATGCCAAAACAATGGGTGTTCATTTTAGATTTTTTTTATGAATCATCGCACAAAGAAATAGAGAATACTTTTATCGACAAGATCTTGTTCACTTAAATTACAAAAATGAATGTCAAGCACTCGGAGAACATATTGTTTCATCAGTTTATTCTGTATGATTTGGTTATGAATATTTTATGATCAGATCTGTGGTACATGTATCCGTTTAGTGAAATTCTGTTTAGTCCGAAACAGTCAGACTTAAAAAAGAAAAGAAAAAGACTGGTTCCTTTATTTCAAGCGAGAAACAGATGGTGCATACATGGCCAAAAAATACCAAAATAATTTCATGAACCGGTATGTAAAAAACTGAAGACCCTGGACGTTAATCGAGTAGATGCTAAAAAAGATGAATAAATCCTGCTCATAACCTAAATGTAGCAATACCATCTCCTTGAAATCATATTGGAAATAGAAATACTGAACCCGTTGCATCTCCGTAAAGGTTAAAATTCAGTAATTTTTCATTTTTTTCTCAATTTAAAAAAATGATTAAACTTATTTGTTATACTTGTACACGAGTTTGAATAAACCAAATATATATTGTTATGAATAAGGCCATTCATTTTCTCAATTGAATTGTTTTACATTTTACATTTCGAGGTCTTCTGAGGCGACTAGTGTTTTTATTTTCTTCTCATTGTTGAAGGCCGCTCTATTGCCTGCAATATTGCTTACATCCACTTCCTTTCAACGTAGTTGATTGCTGTCTCATCATACTCATTTGATGTTAAACCACATCCCCTTTTTTGTTTATTATAAGAATGAAATATTTGTCGCTGAACTAAATGACATGCAATTAATAAATCGTTAGTCCAGTTTTAAAATAGCTTTAGTTAAAATTTAAGTTAAATATTTCGTCTATCAATTATTCTGAAGCCGACTGAAAGTGTCCGTCAATAATGCACCATATAATGTTTAATGACACGACTTCAGTCCTAAAATGCCCCTATGTTTGTAAAAAATGTAATTTACACTTTCCTCCTTCATGGCAGGAACTCAGCTAGCAATAATAAAGAACACTTTTAACGCCAAAAGGATTATAATAACATGTAGATTAAATGCGAAAACTAATAAATATTAAATTGTGTTTATAAAATTAAAGTAAAGTATTTGTCGCTTATCAATCAAACTTAATTTGATACAAACTCAACGAAAATGTGGGCATTGGCAGTGTGTATTTAATCGACAATTTTAGGGGATTTCTGTTGAGTTTCATGCTTAAATTATACACGATATCGTTTTTTTTCTAAATTTTCATAACTGCAAATCTCAACATTCATTTTATTAATTACCGAGTCCTCTTGGGCCATTATTTTGTCTTGGGTGGACGAATTTCATGTTTTGGACTGAGAGGGTAAACACATAAACATTTACATTCGAACATTCGTAATATGCGAATCTTTCTAAGGCATTTTTAACACACATGCTGACGAATATGTCGAAAACACGGTCAATAAAGTGTTTTTTATTATATTATTCTGATAAATTACGATGCCAATAAATGGGGTGCATTGGCCGGTCTTGTTCAATTATCTTGTCTTTTTTTGCTCTTATATCAAGATTTAAATCTTCAGCACCAATGCCATGTTTTTGCAAACATCTCTGCAAATATAAAAACCAACGTCGTTGTTTGCCGCTAGAAGAAGATTTTTTTTCAGAAAAATAAAATTCAATTTTAATACTTTTGCCATAATTATAACGGCATAAAATCCATGACGTCATTGCTTTAAAATACACTTAGATGACCGATGGTCACCAATGTAATAAGGTTTTAATCATTTGGTGTAGTATAGGTTGCAAAACTTTGATTTATAATATATACTATTGTTGAAACGACATATATGTCGCCTTGGCATCAAACCACCACACGACGTATATGTCGCTTTGGCACCAACACTGAAACGACATATATGTCGCTTTGGCATCAAACCACCACACGACGTATATGTCGCTTTGGCACCAACACTGAAACGACATATATGTCGCCTTGGCATCAAACCACCACACGACGTATATGTCGCTTTGGCACCAACACTGAAACGACATATATGTCGCTTTGGCATCAAACCACCACACGACGTATATGTCGCTTTGGCACCAACACTGAAACGACATATATGTCGCCTTGGCATCAAACCACCACACGACGTATATGTCGCTTTGGCACCAACACTGAAACGACATATATGTCGCTTTGGCATCAAACCACCACACGACGTATATGTCGCTTTGGCACCAACACTGAAACGACATATATGTCGCCTTGGCATCAAACCACCACACGACGTATATGTCGCTTTGGCACCAACACTGAAACGACATATATGTCGCTTTGGCATCAAACCACCACACGACGTATATGTCGCTTTGGCACCAACACTGAAACGACATATATGTCGCCTTGGCATCAAACCACCACACGACGTATATGTCGCTTTGGCACCAACACTGAAACGACATATATGTCGCCTTGGCATCAAACCACCACACGACGTATATGTCGCTTTGGCACCAACACTGAAACGACATATATGTCGCTTTGGCATCAAACCACCACACGACGTATATGTCGCTTTGGCACCAACACTGAAACGACATATATGTCGCCTTGGCATCAAACCACCACACGACGTATATGTCGCTTTGGCACCAACACTGAAACGACATATATGTCGCCTTGGCATCAAACCACCACACGACGTATATGTCGCTTTGGCACCAACACTGAAACGACATATATGTCGCCTTGGCATCAAACCACCACACGACGTATATGTCGCTTTGGCACCAACACTGAAACGACATATATGTCGCTTTGGCATCAAACCACCACACGACGTATATGTCGCTTTGGCACCAACACTGAAACGACATATATGTCGCTTTGGCATCAAACCACCACACGACGTATATGTCGCTTTGGCACCAACACTGAAACGACATATATGTCGCTTTGGCATCAAGAGGGTTGGGCATACGATACAGTTTTGATCCTGTATCTACAAGTTCATAAAAATTTGCAGATAGGCTATTTTTTACCTGATTAAATCAAATATGTAATAAAAAATATACCTTCATTAGCTACTTTTTGAGAAAAATGAGGTCGAAATTTTGTATATTTGCTCAAAATCCAGATTTGTGGCCGTAATTTCTCTTTCGAAAGAAAGCGACATGACTTTTTGTTATAAAAGATAAACACAAATTGTTTTTGTTAAATAATCGTTAATTTCTGTTTTTTATAAGTATCCTAAAAAAATATACATTTTTTTATTCAGAAATAACTCATATTTATCAAATGTTCATGAATTGAGGAAAAAACGTAATTTTTTGCTGCATGTTTATCAAAATTTAAAACAATCCTCTATTTACAGTTTTATAAAATTTGGGTCACATAATCTCCCTGCAAATTGAAACAAATTGCCGTTTTGAAAAATAGGGGTCCATGAACTCGTTTTCAAATTAAATCAGTTTGAATGATAAAAATCAGTCGAAAAATGCATCTTTTCCCGATATATTACAGTTTGACGTCGCGAAAATAACATTTTACATTAGCAACGTCATTACCTCCCCTGTAACTGTATCGTATGCCCTTAAAACGAATCGCGTGGTGAAATTTAAAAAAAAATGCTGGTTGTCGAAAAAAACCCACCACGGTACATGTTGTGCATGAAACGGAGGTAACTGAAAGACTTATCGGAAACAGCGACAAAAACAGTTTCATTGAATATCAATTCATTGAAATTGTTTTTGTCGCAACCCCGTATTATACGGACGATTCAGGAGAAGATTAGTACATATTAAAGTAAGCAGCTTCAAATTACACCGGGCTGAAGTACGTCCATTATTCTAATGCAATTATTTTGTAACAATTGTTCTGATTGGATGACATCAAGCGTAAAATTCTCTATCTCCTTGTCTGTAACTAGGGAAGCCGACATTTTGAATTTCGGAATGTATTGACATGCTATTTCTTCAATAATAAACAAAAACACTCACTTGTTGCGCCTAAAAATCTCCTTTTTATCAAATTTTATTACATTTTGAAGCGGCACAGAAGCCATAAAACGCCCGGTGTTTATGTTTGACGCCGGAAGCATAACTATGACGTCACCTAGTGTAGGGACCAAAGAAGATAACATTTTTTCGCGGAATTTTCTTTAATGAAGATTTTACACTGAAATAATGATTGAAATTTAATAATGAACTTGTTTTGCATTAGAATAGAGATAACTGTATTGTATTTGAAGCTTTGCGGACGTCCATCGGTAGTTTTACTGTCGCAAATACCCGTTTACCTGTCTCCGCTCCGCGTCGCCAGGTAAACTAAATTTGCGAAAGTAAAACTACCGATGGACGTCCTTAAAGCTTCAAATACAATACAGTTATCTCTTAATTCATAGTTCATTATTCATTATTCAATAATGAATAATGAAATAGTTCATTATTCACTATTCAATATTAAAAAATGAATAATGAATAATGAAATGGTTTATGTTTCATTATTCAAATTGAAGCGGTGAATAGTAAAAAAAAATATTAAAAAAAATGACCGTGACACTATAGCTATATGTTGATTCGCAATGACCATAACAGGGTTTACGGAGGACTTAAATGCCACAATATGCATAAAAATGAAGAAATATAAAAAAGAAGATTATTGCCAATGAGACAAACATCCACAAAAGACCAAAAGTCGGAAAGCAAGCCCTTAGAAACGACCGTTGTTGCTACTTTCTTAAGACAACAATGGAACTGATATTAAAACCCGCCATTCTGAAATTGCGTTAATTTCGCGGATTTTTTTTTGGCGCCAATTTGGAAGTTTATCCTTTTTTTCAGTTTCCGACTGGCCATTAGGGTCTGAAATAGATTTATTTCGATTTGTTAAGCATGGATTTTATTATCAAAAGGGAAAAAAATTCTCAAACATGTCAAATTGGCCGTCTTTTAACGATCCCGCAATGCCGTTGATCGTCGTTTAAAATTATTTTCTTCTTTTTTTTTCATATATTTTATAACAAAGACTTTATGTACTATACAAACAAATAATAATACGTATTTCAAATTAAAAAAAAAGCATCAAGTATAACGTTCTATCACCCCTTGGGAACCCCCGTTGGAACTAAATTCCAAAAAAAAGACATTTTTTGACATTGTAGTTTTTCGGTCTTACACATTGATGTCACCTTGCATCTAAACACAGTCAGTGTACATATATTTAGTAGGTTTGTTTGAAAAAGTAATGGCGAGATCAGCTGTGAATATTTGACTGGATTTTAAATTATTCTCTTTAAGTCAGTTAAATGTATGACTTTCATAAACAAGGTAAGGAAATCTACTGTCTTTGCACACAACACTAACTGCTTTAGATGACCGACATAAAACTCATGTTGTGATATTCAGGAATCCTGCAAAAGTAAATGAAAAAGTATTGTCCTAAATTTGAACTTAGGCAGCCAACAACCAATTCATTTTCTGGTGGGGGTAGGGGGTAGTGGCTATTGAGTATTGATTGTTTTGAAGAAAAAAAGTTTGTTATTACCAAATTTTGGATAAACAATTATTTGTTTTTGACCCTGTGAAAAAAATGTTTGTTTTTACCTCAGCTGCCATTTAATGAAATACTAAAATTGAAAAGAGAAGAATTATTTTCAACTTGTCAGGAAAAAAATCCATAGTTCCCCCTCCCTGAAAACAAATGGTTGCTGCCCAAACAATCTCTTTCAGAGTATCATTCTAATCAATCTTATTCAAAGCATTATCATACTGACATGAAGTGTGGCTTAATTTTGACTAGTGATTTAAAACATAATTGTTGACTTAGCCCCCAGAAACTGCTCTGAAATACTATCATATAAATATAAAAATGCATAGATTGTTATAATGGTGCTAATCATGAACTTGAAAATAAATAAGACTTTATTATAAGATTAAAATAGACTCAGTAAATATTTTTCTTTTTCTAGTTTTTTTAATGTTTTTATTATTTTTTTCAAATAGAAAAAGAAAAATATTACTGAGTCTATTTCAATCTTATTTATTTTCAAGTTCATGATTAGCACCATTTATTTATTGGTTTAGTGTGTTATTTTTATAATTTGAGTCCATTCATTAGAACTATAACTTGCATGAAATCAATGAGACATTATTTATTGTTATATTTAGTTTGTTCATACTAGGATTGCAAACTAATTTTCCTTTTATTTAAAACAATGAAGATTTTACATTCAGAATGCTTTCATTATGATCTCTTTTAAGTATAAATGAAAAAGGTAGGACCTACTTGCAAGTATTAGTAATGAAAAGGAACTCTTTTTTTTATCATTTTGATACTGTCTTGATCCATTACTCATGAATATTTAGACTACCCCTTGAATAAATTGAGTAGACATTTATTTTTGTGTTAAAAAAATTTGGTTGCAGCAGTAAAAATACCTACCAAAACATGAATATTAAATTAACTCTTGGAATTTTAAATTAATATTGAATTATTAACCCTATTAGTATTATGGCACATAGGGACACATCTAGGGCCTATTTCACTGGGACTGAGTTCTGAAAAGTGATAAAATGTGTTTTTCTATTTTTTTGGCACATGTTTTAATACAGTATCAAAATGTATTTAAGAGATTATTTTTAATAACATCCACTTGTAAATAACAGCATAATTATGGTGTGTGATATAACAAAAGTTTGTTCATGATAGTTGTCAAACAAAGGGACGTAACTCGTGAATTACCGTCGGCCCAGCTTCGTCAGAAATAACGACACATCTAACTGGCACATTTGCGTATCTGTGCATATCAACTGGCACAAATTTGACATATCATAGTCAAAGTTATGTTACATAACATAATTTAAATTCAGCATAGCTTCCCGAGAAGTTAAGAAAGAAAATTACGATTTAAATTTCTTTTTACCACATTTTTTGGTCAACACCTACACTTTGAAGACATATTTTGAAGGAAAAAAATGAGTTAAATCCATAATTGAGTTAATGAAAATATTCCTTATATATACTCAAGAATGTTAACTTAAAAGCAAATTAGTTTTAATTCATTGTAACAGTTACAAATTCAAAAAAACGGGCTCCACTTCTTTTGGTACAAAAGTTCCCATATATGGTAATCACATGACGTCCATTGTGCATATTAGAGGAGAAACGAAGGACTTAAATATCGAAATACGCCTGAACATTGAGAAATAGATAATTTTGAATAATAAAATGGATATCTTGAATAATGGAATAAACTGCTGCGACCCTTTAGCCCCTAATTATAGATAAACCTTATACCTCATTCGAAAGCTTATTACAAGAGGAACAAAATGTTTGTAGTCAACATGTTCCACAACGCATATTAGAGAACTTAAATGTCGAAATACGCGTAAAAATAAAGAAATAGCCAATTTTGAATAATGAAATGGATATTTTGAATAATGAAATGGATATTTTGAATAATGAAATGGACTGCTGCGACCCTTTAGCCCCTTGTTATAGATAAACCTTGTACCTCATTCAAAAGCTTATTACGAGAGGAACAAAATGTATATAGTTGACATGTTCCGCAACGCATATTATAGGACTTAAATGTCGAAATACGCGTGAAAATTAAGAAATAGCCAATTTTGAATAATTAAATGGATATTTTGAATAATGGAATGGACTGCAGCGATCCTTTAGCCCCTTGTTAGAGATTAACCTTATACCTCATTCGAAAGCTTATTACGAGAGGAACAAAATGTTTATAGTCAGCATGTTCCGCAATGCATATTAGAGGAGAAACGAAGGACTTTAATATCGCAATACGCCTGAACATTGAGAAAAAGCTAATTTTGAATAATGAAATGGATATTTTGAATAATGGAATAAACTTCTGCGACCCTTTAGCCCTTCATTATAGATAAACCTTAACCTCATTTGAAAGCTTATTATAAGAGGAACAAAATGTATATAGTCAACATATTCCGCTACGAATATTAGAGGACTTAAATGTCGAAATACGCGTGAAAATGAAGAAATAGCCAATTTTCAATAATGAAATGGATATTTTAAAAACGGAATAAACTGCTGCGACCCTTTAGCCCCTAATTAAAGTTAAACCTTATACCTCATCTGAAAGCTTATAACCAGAGGAACAAAATGTTTATAGTCAACATGTTCCGCAACGCATGTTAGAGGACTTAAAAATCGAAATACGCGTGAAAATTAAGAAATAGCCAATTTTGAATAATTAAATGGATATTTTGAATAATGAAATGGACTGCTGCGACCCTTTAGCCCCTAATTATAAATAGACCTTCTACCTCATTGGAAAGCTTATTACGAGAGGAACAAAAAATATATAGTCAACATGTTCCGCAACGCATATTAGAGGACTTAAATGTTGAAATACGCATGAAAATGAACATATAGTCAATTTTGAATAATGAAATGGATATTTTGAATAATGGAACGGACTGCTGCGACCCTTTAGCCCCTAATTATAGACAAACCTTATACCTCATTCGAAAGCTTATAACCAGAGGAACAAAATGTATCTAGTCAACATGTTCCACAACGCATATTAGAGGATTTCAATGTCGAAATACGCGTGAAAATTAAGAAATAGCTAATTTTGAATAATGAAATGGACTGCTTCGACCCTTCAGCCCCTAATTATAGATAAACCTTATGCCTCATTCGATAGCTTATAACCAGAGGAACAAAATGTATATAGTCAACATGTTCCACAATGCATATTAGAGGAGGAACGAAGGACTTGAATATCGCAATACGCCTGAACATTGAGAAAAAGCTAATTTTTAATAATGAAATGGATATTTTGAATAATGGAATAAACTGCTGCGACCCTTTAGCCCTAATTATAGATAAACCTTATACCTCATTCGAAAGCTTATTATAAGAGGAACAAAATATATATAGTCAACATGTTCCGCAACGCATATTAGAGGACTTAAAAGTTGAAATACGCGTGAAAATGAACAAATAGTCAATTTTGAAGAATTAAATGGATATTTTGAATAATGAAATGGACTGCTGCGACCCTTTAGCCCCTAATTATAGATAGACCTTATACCTCATTGGAAAGCTTATTACGAGAGGAACAAAATGTTTCTAGTCAACATGTTCCGCAACGCATATTAGAGGACTTAAATGTTGAAATACGCGTGAAAATGAACAAATAGTCAATTTTGAATAATGAAATGGATATTTTGAATAATGGAATGGAGTGCTGCGACCCTTTAGCCCCTAATTATAGACAAACCTTATACCTCATTCGAAAGCTTATAACCAGAGGAACAAAATGTATCTAGTCAACATATTCCGCAACGCATATTAGAGGACTTCAATGTCGAAATACGCGTAAAAATTAAGAAATAGCTAATTTTGAATAATGAAATGGATATTTTGAATAATGGAATGGACTGCTGCGACCATTTAGCCCCTTGTTTATATAAACCTTATACCTCATTGAAAGCTTATCACGAGAGGAACAAAATGTATCTTGTCAACATGTTCCGCAACGCATATTAGAGGATTTCAATGTCGAAATACGCGTGAAAATTAAGAAATAGCTAATTTTGAATAATGAAATGGAGTGCTGCGACCATTTAGCCCCTTGTTATAGATAAACCTTATACCTCATTCAAAAGCTTATTACGAGAGGAACAAAATGTATCTAGTCAACATGTTCCACAACGCATGTTAGAGGACTTAAATGTCGAAATACGCGTGAAAATTAAGAAATAGCTAATTTTGAATAATGAAATGGATATTTTGAATAATGGAATGGACTGCTGCGACCAGTTAGCCCCTTGTTATAGATAAACCTTATACCTCATTCAAAAGCTTATGACGAGAGGAACAAAATGTATATAGTCAACACCAGAGCCGTTTTTGAGGCAAAGGTATGAACCAATACCAAACGTTCAGTACCATGAAACAGAATTGGAACGTCCCAAATATCCATTATTTGAGAAAAACAATAACAAGAAACACTTATTTCTAATAGGAAGTTCTACACTAAAACGAATGTCGGCTAGAAAAATGACAACAAATAGCATCACAACAAAAGTAAAGACAATCCGGGGAGGAAGAATAAGGGATATTGAGAATTGCCTTATAGAATATATATCTGAAGGCAAACTCGACTCTGTTGATGTCATAGCTGTGCATGTTGGAACCAACAATGTGTCTGATAGAGATTCTGTTCGTACTATAATAAATGATTATAAAAATCTTATTCACACGGCAAAACAGAGCTTACCGGAAACGCAAATAATTATTTCATCAATTCTACCAAGGCCTACAGATTACAAGTCAAACCAAATTATTTCAGAAGTCAACCAGCAGTTACTAACAGTTGAAGACAATAAAGTGAAAATACTGGATAACACGTTAGACTTTTTGTACGGCAATCGTCCTAATCAATTGCTTTTTCAGGACCATGTACATACCAACGTAGACGGTGCTAAAATTCTAAGCCATAACATTATTTCTTGTGTTAACACAATGCTTAGATTGTACAATTCAAATTCACAATTTGAACAAAGTTTTTATTCGGAGAGGATAACAGGGAGGAGATATGCGCCATTAGAGACAACCAATCGAGATTATCAACATCCACATTCATTTCGTCCAAACGTCTGGAATTAGAAGAAACTTTTAAAATCTGCTCAAGTCAAGCAAACGATTGTATTTTATATCATTCTATAGTTATTCTCATTGTATATGTGTGTATTGCTATTTTTCTTCTTGAGCAAAAATCAGAATGCTCCAAATATACCCAGATCAATCCTTTTATATTCCCACACAAATACCTTAACATTTGTCACTTAAATATAAACCATGTTTTACCAAAATTTGCCGAAATACAATACTAAATTTCGGAATCAAAATCAAACACGCATATTTTATGTTTGAGTGAAACTTTTTTGTCAAACAGTGTCAAAAATAAAGAGATCAATATTCTAGGGTACAATTTACATAGAAAAGACAGAATTGATAAATCGGGGGTGGGCTTTTACTTTATACTTCAAAACAAATAAATACGCTTAGAAGGGACGATTTGGAAATGCAAGAAATTGAGTCAATGTGGATAGAAATTATTAATATTCATCAAAAGCCTATTTTACTAGGTTATGTATATAGACCACCTAACAGTTATGCTAACTGGGTTACTTTGTTTGAAACCATGATGTTAAAAGTTGACACTGAAGAAAAGGAAACTATTGTTATGGGAGATTTTAATATTGATATAATGTCAAGTAAAAACCATGCTAAGTGGTCACACATCAAAAATATTTTCAACATGAGTCAAATGGTTACAGAACCTACCAGAGTAACTAAAACTTCATCTACTTTAATTGACCATGTGTATTGTAATCTGCCAGAAAATATTAATTATATTGCAGTTCCAAAATATTCAATCAGTTATCACTATCCAGTATGTATTTCTCATAAAAGAGGGTTTAAAACGAAAAACCAAATCCATGATTATATAACTTATAGATCTAAAAAAGATTTCAACGAGACTGATTTTATACACCATTTATCTCAGTGTCCCTTTGACAGTATACTAGAAATTGATGATCCTGATGAAGCGCTACTAAGTTTTATAAATATTTTTACTGAAGTGTTAAATCATCATGCTCCTCTCATTAAAAAGCGAGTTAAGCATGTTTATCAAAATCAGTGGATAAATGATGAAATTATGGAGGGCATGACAAAACGTGATTATTATCATAAGAAAAAAGACACATATAACTATAAATTTTGGAGAAACAAGGTTAAATACCTCATAGAAAATTCAAAACAAAATTTTTATACTGAAGTATTAGAACAAGAAAAAGGAAATAGCAGCAAATTATGGAAACACTTGCATAATGTAAATGGTAGTGAAAATCATCATAACCATGCAATCTTAAATGACTGTAGCAATAAACCAATTACAGACCCTAAAAGCATTGCTGATACTTTCAATAATTATTTTACAAATATTACTGAAAATGTTAATCTTAATTCAAACTCAAGCACCAGTTGTTCTGGAAAACTTGATAATTATATTTCATGTCGTGTACCAGAAAATGTATTTTTTACCATACCACAAATAACTTGTGAATTTGTTCTCCATCAATTAATCACACTTGATGAGAAAAAAGCAACAGGTCTTGATAATATCAGTGCAAAGTTTTAAAAATGTCATCACACCTAATTTCAGTTCCATTATGCCACATTTTTAATTTAAGCATCAGAAAATCAGTATATCCATCGTTATTCAAACTGGCTAAAGTTCCACCAGTATTTAAAAATAAAGGTTCAAAAAATGATGTTTTAAACTACAGACCTATTGCAATTTTACCATTACTATCTAAGATCCTTGAGCGACACGTAAAAACTCATTTGATGAATTTTCTAAACAAATATAATCTATTGTATGTCATGCAATCAGGCTTTCGTGCAAACCATTCCTGTCAAACTGCTATGACTTCTTTGTTAGATAAATGGTTAAAAGCCATTGATGAAGGAAATTTAGTAGGGGCAGTATTTTTAGATCTATGTAAAGCTTTTGATCTTCTAAATCACAAACTGCTTCTTCAAAAATTACAAAAATATAAATGTTCTTATAATTCTATTCATTGGTTTACTTCGTATTTAGCTGATAGACACCAAGTCGTATCAATTTCAAATACTATTTCAGATGTATCTGCATTAAAGGCAGGTGTACCTCAAGGGTCCGTTTTAGGTCCTATATTATTCTTGATATTTGTTAATGATTTGCATTTGTGTAATCCTAATCATAATCTTGATCTTTTTGCTGATGATAGCACTATTTCTGTAATTGGAAAAGACAAAAGGTATATAAGTCAGACAATTAATGTTGTATTGGAAAATATTTGTCAATGGGTTGATGAAAACAAAATGTTAGTTAATGTGTCAAAAACTAAGACAATGTGTATAGGTTCAAAACAAAAACTGTCTGTGATGTGTAATGACACATTAAATGTATCTATTAATGGCCAACAGATTAATGAAAGTCACTGTGAAAAAGTCCTAGGTATTTTTGTTGACAAAACTCTTTCTTGGTATGATCAAATTAATCATATAATCAAAAAAGTTAATTCTTCATTAGCTTTATTAAAAAGAATCAAGAAATTCTTGAATCACAATGCACGAATTCTATTTTACAATGCGTATATTCTTTCACATTTGGATTACTGTTGTTCAGTATGGGGAAACTGTAACAAGTTTTTAGTTGACAGTTTACTAAAATTGCAAAAAAGGGCAGCTAGAATTATTTTAAACGAACACGATATTCGTAAACCATCCAGTGAACTATTTCAGGAATCTGGAATTATTCCTGTTACTAAGAGAATATCTTACCACATATCATTATTAATGTACAAATCAAAACACCAACTGGCACCAAAATATTTATCAAATCTTATTGTGCCTACAAGTAGTAAACAATCGTACAATACTCGACTTTCATCATCGGATAATTTTATTGTCCCTAAATCAAATACAGAATTATACAAATCAAGTTTTTCTTTTAGTGGTCCAAAAGTGTGGAATTCATTTTCCAGTGAAATTAAAAAATCAAAAAGTATATCTGCATTTAAAAACTCTTACAAGTCATTTTATTTTGAAAAGTGTTAAATTTTAAAGTTAAGCCACAATGTATACCATAGGTGTTGTTGGTGTTGTTGTTGTTATATTACTTTCTATACGTCTATTCTTTACATGTGTGTAATAGTAGATTAATTATGTTTTATTCATATTGTTAACATTGTATGTATATTTAGAGAGCCTTATTGAAAATTGGTTTAATCCAAATAAGTTACTCTCTTTAAATAAAGCTATTATTATTATTATTATTATTATTGTTCCGCAACGCATCTTAGAGGTCTTAAATGTCGAAATACGCGTGAAAATTAAGAAATAGCCAATTTTGAAAAATTAAATGGATATTTTGAATAATGAAATGGACTGCTGCGACCCTTTAGCCCCTAATTATAGATAAACCTTATACCTCATTCGAAAGCGTATAACCAGAGGAACAAAATGTATCTAGTCAACATGTTCCACAACGCATGTTAGAGGACTTAAATGTCGAAATACGCGTGAAAATAAAGGAATAGCCAATTTTGGTTAGGGTTAAGGTTAGGGTTAGGGTTAGGGTTAGGGTTAGGGTTTAGGGTTAGGGTTAGGGTTAGGGTTAGGATTCAAAATATCCATTTAATTATTCAAAATTGGCTATTTCCACATTTTCACGCGTATTTCGACATTAAAGTCATCTCATATGCGTTGCGGAACACGTTGACTAGACACATTTTGTTTCTCTGGTTATAAGCTTTCGAATGAGGTATAAGATTTATCAATAATTAGGGGCTAAGGGTCGCAGCAGTCTATTTCATTATTCAAAATATCCATTTTATTCTTCAAAATTGGCTGTTTCTTCATTTTCACACGTAATTCGACATTTAAGTCCTCTAATATGCGTTGTGGATCATGTTGACTAGATACATTTTGTTCCTCTGATTATAAGCTTTCGAATGAGGTATAAGGTTTGTCTATAATTAGGGGCTAAAGGGTCGCAGCAGTCCGTTCCATTATTCAAAATATCCCTTTCATTATTCAAAATTGACTATTTGTTCATTTTCACGCGTATTTCAACATTTAGGTCCTCTAATATGCGTTGCGGAACATGTTGACTATATATATATTGTTCCTATCGTAATAAGCTTTCCAATGAGGTATAAGGTTTATCTATAATTAGGGGCTAAATGGTCGCAGCAGTCCATTTCATTATTCAAAATATCCATTTCATTATTCAAAATTAGCTATTTCTTAATTTTCACGAATATTTCGACATTGAAATCCTCTAATATGCGTTGCGGAACATGTTGACTAGAAACATTTTGTTCCTCTGGTTATAAGCATTCGAATGAGGTATAAGGTTTGTCTATAATTAGGGGCTAAAGGGTCGCAGCAGTCCATTCCATTATTCAAAATATCCATTTCATTATTCAAAATCGACTATTTGTTCATTTTCACGCGTAATTCGACATTTAATTCCTCTAATATGCGTTTTGGAACATGTTGACTAGATACATTTTGTTCCTCTGGTTATAATCCTTCGAATGAGGTATAAGGTTTGTCTATAATTAGGGGCTAAAGGGTCGCAGCAGTCGGTTCCATTATTCAAAATATCCATTTCATTATTCAAAATTGACTATTTGTTCATTTTCACGCGTATTTCAACATTTAAGTCCTCAAATATGCGTTGCGGAACATGTTGACTATATATATGTTGTTCCTCTCGTAATAAGCTTTCCAATGAGGTATAAGGTTTATCTATAATTAGGGGCTATAGGGTCGCAGCAGTCCGTTCCATTATTCAAAATATCCATTTCATTATTCAAAATTGACTATTTGTTCATTTTCACGCGTATTTCAACATTTAAGTCCTCAAATATGCGTTGCGGAACATGTTGACTATATATATGTTGTTCCTCTCGTAATAAGCTTTCCAATGAGGTATAAGGTTTATCTATAATTAGGGGCTAAAAGGTCGCAGCAGTCCATTTCATTATTCAAAATATCCATTGCATTATTCAAAATTGGCTATTTCTTAATTTTCACGCGTACTTCGACATTTAAGATCTCTAATATGCGTTGCGGAACATGTTGACTATATACATTTTGTTCCTCTCGTAATAAGCTTTTGAATGAGGTATAAGGTTTATCTATAACAAGGGGCAAAATGGTCGCAGCAGTCCATTCCATTGTTCAAAATATCCATTTCATTATTCAAAATTAGCTATTTCTTAATTTTCACGCGTATTTCGACATTGAAATCCTCTAATATGCGTTGCGGAACATGTTGACTAGATACATTTTGTTCCTCTGGTTATAAGCTTTCGAATGAGGTATAAGGTTTGTCTATAATTAGTGGCTAAAGGGTCGCAGCAGTCCATTCCATTATTCAAAATATCCATTTCATTATTCAAAATTGACTATTTGTTTATTTTCACGCGTATTTCAACATTTAAGTCCTCTAATATGCGTTGCGGAACATGTTGACTATATATATTTTGTTCCTCTCGTAATAAGCTTTCCAATGAGGTATACGGTCTATCTATAATTAGGGACTAAAGGGTCGCAGCAGTCCATTTCATTATTCAAAATATCCATTTCATTATTCAAAATTAGCTATTTCTTAATTTTTACGCGTATTTCGACATTGAAATCCTGTAATATGCGTTGCGGAACATGTTGATTAGATACATTTTGTTCCTCTGGATATAAGCTTTCGAATTAGGCATAAGGTTTGTCTATAATTAGGGGCTAAAGGGTCGCAGCACTCCATTTCATTATTGAAAATATCCATTTCATTATTCAAAATTGACTATTTGTTCATTTTCACGCGTATTTCAACATTTAAGTCCTCTAATATGCGTTGCAGAACATGTTGACTATATATATTTTGTTCCTCTCATAATAAACTTTCCAATGAGGTATAAGGTCTATCTATAATTAGGGGATAAAGGGTCGCAGCAGTCCATTTCATTATTCAAAATATCCATTTAATTCTTCAAAATTTGCTATTTCTTTATTTTCACGCGTAATTCGACATTTAAGTCCTCTAATATGCGTTGTGGAACATGTTGACTAGAAACATTTTGTTCCTCTCGTAATAAGCTTTCCAATGAGGTATAAGGTCTATCTATAATTAGGGGCTAAAGGGTCGCAGCAGTCCATTTCATTATTTAAAATATCCATTTAATTCTTCAAAATTTGCTATTTCTTCATTTTCACGCGTAATTCGAAATTTAAGTCCTCTAATATGCGTTGTGGAACATGTTGACAAGATACATTTTGTTCCTCTCGTAATAAGCTTTCCAATGAGGTAGAAGGTTTATCTATAACAAGGGGCTAAATGGTCGCAGCAGTTCATTCCATTATTCAAAATATCCATTTCATTATTCAAAATTAGCTATTTCTTAATTTTTACGCGTATTTCGACATTGAAATCCTCTAATATGCGTTGCGGAACATGTTGACTAGATACATTTTGTTCCTCTGATTATAAGCTTTTGAATGAGGTATAATGTTTGTCTATAATTAGGGGCTAAAGGGTCGCAGCACTCCATTCCATTATTCAAAATATCCATTTAATTCTTCAAAATTTGCTATTTCTTCATTTTCACGCGTAATTCGACATTTAAGTCCTCTAATATGCATTGTGGAACATGTTGACTAGAAACATTTTGTTCCTCTCGTAATAAGCTTTCCAATGAGGTATAAGATCTATCTATAATTAGGGGCTAAAGGGTCGCAGCAGTCCATTTCATTATTCAAAATATCCATTTAATTCTTCAAAATTGACTATTTGTTCATTTTCACGCGTATTTCAACATTTAAGTCATATAATATGCGTTGCGGAACATGTTGACTATATATATTTTGTTCCTCTCGTAATAAGCTTTCCAATGAGGTATAAGGTATATCTATAATTAGGAGCTAAAGGGTCGCAGCAGTCCATTTCATTATTCAAAATATCCATTTAATTCTTCAAAATTTGCTATTTCTTAATTTTCACGCGTATTTCGACATTTAAGACCTCTAAGATACGTTGCGGAACATGTTGACTATATACATTTTGTTCCTATCGTAATAAGCTTTTGAATGAGGTATAAGTTTTATCTATAATTAGGGCTAAAGGGTCGCAGCAGTTTAATCCATTATTCAAAATATCCATTTCATTATTAAAAATTAGCTTTTTCTCAATGTTCAGGCGTATTGCGATATTAAAGTCCTTCGTTTCTCCTCTAGTATGCATTGTGGAACATGTTGACTATATACATTTTGTTCCTCTGGTTATAAGCTATCGAATGAGTCATAAGGTTTATCTATAATTAGGGGCTAAAGGGTCGAAGCAGTCCATTTCATTATTCAAAATTAGCTATTTCTTAATTTTCACGCGTATTTCGACATTGAAATCCTCTAATATGCGTTGCGGAACATGTTGACTAGGTACATTTTGTTCCTCTGGTTATAACCTTTCGAATGAGGTATAAGGTTTGTCTATAATTAGGGGCTAAAGGGTCGCAGCAGTCCGTTCCATTATTCAAAATATCCATTTCATTATTCAAAATTGACTATTTGTTCATTTTCATCCGTATTTCAACATTTAAGTCCTCTAATATGCGTTGCGGAACATGTTGACTATATATATTTTGTTCCTCTCGTAATAAGCTTTCCAATGAGGTAGAAGGTCTATTTATAATTAGGGGATAAAGGGTCGCAGCAGTCCATTTCATTATTCAAAATATCCATTTAATTATTCAAAATTGGCTATTTCTTAATTTTCACGCGTATTTCGACTTTTAAGTCCTCTAATATGCGTTGCGGAACATGTTGACTATAACCATTTTGTTTCTCTGGTTATGAGCTTTCAGATGAGGTATAAGGTTTAACTTTAATTAGTGGCTAAAGGGTCGCAGCAGTTTATTCCGTTATTAAAATATCCATTTCATTATTGAAAATTGGCTATTTCTTCATTTTCACGCGTATTTCGACATTTAAGTCCTCTAATATACGTCGCGGAATATGTTGACTATATACATTTTGTTCCTCTTATAATAAGCTTTCGAATGAGGTTAAGGTTTATCTATAATTAGGGGCTAAAGGGTCGCCGCAGTTTATTCCATTATTCAAAATATCCATTTCATTATTCAAAATTAGCTTTTTCTCAATGTTCAGGCGTATTGCGATATTAAAGTCCTTCATTTCTCCTCTAATATGCATTGCGGAACATGCTGACTATAAACATTTTGTTCCTCTCGTAATAAGCTTTCGAATGAGGTATAAGGTTAATCTCTAACAAGGGGCTAAAGGGTCGCTGCAGTCCATTTCATTATTCAAAATATCCATTTAATTATTCAAAATTGGCTATTTCTTAATTTTCACGCGTATTTCTACATTTAAGTCCTCTAATATGCGTTGCGGAACATGTTAACTATATACATTTTGTTCCTCTCGTAATAAGCTTTTAAATGAGGTACAAGGTTTCTCTATAACAAGGGGCTAAAGGGTCGCAGCAGTCCATTTCATTATTCAAAATATCCATTTCATTTTTCAAAATTGGCTATTTCTTTATTTTCACGTGTATTTCGACATTTAAGTCCTCTTTTATGCGTTGTGGAACATGTTGACTAGATACTTCTGGTTATAAGCTTTCGAATTAAGTATAAGGTTTAACTATAATTAGGGGCCAAAGGGTCGCAGCAGTCCATTTCATTATTCAAAATATCCATTTCATTATTCAAAATTGGCTATTTCTTTATTTTCACGCGTATTTCGACATTTAAGTCCTCTTTTATACGTTGCGTAACATGTTGACTGTATACATTTTGTTCCTCTCGTAATTAGCTTTCGCATGAGGTATAAGGTTTATCTATACTTAGGGGCTAAAGGGTCGCAGCAGTCCATTTCATTATTCAAAATATCCATTTAGTTATTCAAAATTGGCTATTTCTTATTTTTTACGCGTATTTCGACATTTAAGTCCTCTAATATGCGTTATGGAACATGTTGACTACAAACATTTTGTTCCTCTTGTAATAAGCTTTCGAATGAGGTATAAGGTTTATCTATAATTAGGGGCTAAAGGGTCGCAGCAGTTTATTCCATTATTCAAGATATCCATTTTATTATTCAAAATTATCTATTTCTCAATGTTCAGGCGTATTTCGATATTTGAGTCCTTCGTTTCTCCTCTAATATGCACAATGGACGTCATGTGATTACCATATATGGGCATTTTTTTACCAAAAAAAGTGAAGCCCGTTTTTTTGAATTTGTAACTGTTACAATGAATTAAAACTAATTTGCTTTTAAGTTAACATTATTGAGTATGTATAAGGAATATTTTCATTAACTCAATTATGGATTTAACTCATTTTTTTCCTTCAAAATATGTCTTCAAAGTGTAGGTGTTGACCAAAAAATGTGGTCAAAAGAAATTTAAATCGTAATTTTCTTTCTTAACTTCTCGGGAAGCTATGCTGAATTTAAATTATGTTATGTAACATAACTTTGACTATGATATGTCAAATTTGTGCCAGTTGATATGCACAGATACGCAAATGTGCCAGTTAGATGTGTCGTTATTTTTGACGAAGCTGGGCCGACGGTAATTCACGAGTTACGTCCCTTTGTTTGACAACTATCATGAACAAACTTTTGTTATATCAAACACCATATGCTGTTATTTACAAGTGGATATTATTAAAAATAATCTCTTAAATACATGTTGATACTGTATTAAAACATGTGCCAAAAAAATAGAAAAAACACATTTTATCACTTTTCAGAACTCAGTCCCAGTGAAATAGGCCCTAGATGTATCCCTATGTGCCATAATACTAATAGGGTTAATAATTCAATATTAATTTAAAATTCCAAGAGTTAATTTAATATTCATGTTTTGGTAGGTATTTTTACTGCTGCAACCAAATTATTTTAACACAAAAATAAATGTCTACTCAATTTATTCAAGGGGTAGTCTAAATATTCATGAGTAATGGATCAAGAGAGTATCAAAATGATAAAAAAAAAAGAGTTCCTTTTCATTACTAATACTTGCAAGTAGGTCCTACCTTTTTCATTTATACTTAAAAGAGATCATAATGAAAGCATTCTGAATGTAAAATCTTCATTGTTTTAAATAAAAGGAAAATTAGTTTGCAATCCTAGTATGAACAAACTAAATATAACAATAAATAATGTCTCATTGATTTCATGCAAGTTATAGTTCTAATGAATGGACTCAAATTATAAAAATAACACACTAACCCAATAAATAAATGGTGCTAATCATAAACCTGAAAATAAATAAGATTGAAATAGACTCAGTAATATTTTTCTTTTTCTATTTGAAAAAAATAATAAAAACATTAAAAAAACTAGAAAAAGAAAAATATTTACTGAGTCTATTTTAATCTTATAATAAAGTCTTATTTATTTTCAAGTTCATGATTAGCACCATTATAACAATCTATGCATTTTTATATTTATATGATAGTATTTCAGCAGTTTCTGGGGGCTAAGTCAACAATTATGTTTTAAATCACTAGTCAAAATTAAGCCACACTTCATGTCAGTATGATAATGCTTTGAATAAGATTGATTATAATGATACTCTGAAAGAGATTGTTTTGGCAGCAACCATTTGTTTTCAGGGAGGGGGAACTATGGATTTTTTTCCTGACAAGTTGAAAACAATTCTTCTCTTTTCAATTTTAGCCTTCCATTAAATGGCAGCTGAGGTAAAAACAAACATTTTTTTCACAGGGTCAAAAACAAATAATTGTTTATCCAAAAATTGGTAATAACAAACTTTTTTTCTTCAAAACAATCAATACTCAATAGCCACCACCCCCTACCCCCACCAGAAAATGAATTGGTTGTTGGCTGCCTAAGTTCAAATTTAGGACAATACTTTTTCATTTACTTTTGCAGGATTCCTGAATATCACAACATGAGTTTTATGTCGGTCATCTAAAGCAGTTAGTGTTGTGTGCAAAGACAGTAGATTTCCTTACCTTGTTTATGAAAGTCATACATTTAACTGACTTAATTGAAGAGAATAATTTAAAATCCAGTCAAATATTCACAGCTGATCTCGCCATTACTTTTTCAAACAAACCTACTAAATATGTGTACATTGACTGTGTTTAGATGCAAGGTGACATCAATGTGTAAGACCGAAAAACTACAATGTCAAAAAATGTCTTTTTTTTGGAATTTAGTTCCAACGGGGGTTCCCAAGGGGTGATAGAACGTTATACTTAATGCTTTTTTTTTAATTTGAAATACGTATTACAAATTGTTTGTATAGTACATAAAGTCTTTGTTATAAAATATATGAAAAAAAAGAAGAAAATAATTTTAAACGACGATCAACAGCATTGCGGGATCGTTAAAAGACGGCCAATTTGACATGTTTGAGATTTTTTTTCCCTTTTGATAATAAAATCCATGCTTAACAAATCGAAATTAATCTATTTCAGAGTGGGTTAGGGTTAGGGTTAGGGTTAGGGTTAGGGTTAGGGTTAGGGTTAGGGTTTAGGGTTAGGGTTAGGGTTTGGTTAGGGTTAGGGTTAGGGTTAGGGTTAGGGTTAGGGTTAGGAATGGGGTTTAGGGTTAGGGTTAGGGTTAGGGTTAGGGTTTGGTTAGGGTTAGGGTTAGGGTTAGGGTTAGGGTTAGGGTTAGGGTTAGGGTTAGGGTTAGGGTTAGGGTTAGGGTTTAGGGTTAGGGTTAGGGTTAGGGGGATTTTACTAGACTGCAACTGAGTTGCACTAAGGGAGATAATTTGTTTTTAGTATAAACCTGGGTGATATGAAATTAACCCAGAAAATAAAATTCAAGCGACTTTGTTGTATTTGCGCATGTGCATAAATTTGAGAGTAAAATGGCGATACATACATACATACAAACCTACATACATGCATACATACATACACACATACAAACAAACAAACAAACAAACAAACAAACAAACATACATACATACATACATACATACATACATACATACATACATACATACATACATACATACATACATACATACATACATACATACATACATGCATACTCCATGTACATACATACATAAATACATACATACATACATACATACATACATACACACACACATACATACATGCATACATACATACATACACACATACATACATACATACATACATACATTTTTTTTTCACATAAATGAGGCCGTTAGTTTTCTCGTTTCAATTGTTTTACATTGTCTTATCGGGGCCTTTTATAGCTGACTATACGGTATGGGCTTTGCTCATTGTTGAAGGCCGCACGGTTACCTATAGTCGTTAAGGTTTGTGTCATTTTGGTCTTTTGTGGATAGTTGTCTCATTGACAATTATACCACATCTTCTTTCTTCTATAAATACACACATACATATATAAAAAAGAAGATGTGGTATGATTGCCAATGCGACAACTATCCACAATAGACCAAATTGAAACAGACATTAACAACTATAGGTCACCGTTAATAATACTTACATACAGACAGACAGACACACAGACTCAAAAACAGACCGACATGCATTATCAATTTTATACATACATACATGGACTTATATTCGAGACGACATAAGCATAGCGACTTACGCATATACAGAGGCGATTATCATGCGCACTCATTTTATTTGCATAATATATGTTATAAACATATGTAACCAAAGAGCAGAGCTACATTAAAAAATGGTTTATAAGATGTATGTGCATTATACATGTCTGAGGTCTGGAGGACATAAGGTGGTGTGGTGGTACGTGCAAGGCAAGCGGCTCATACACAGCTACCGTAATTAAAAGGGATGTACAGAGTCACCATTTTGAAAAGGTTAATGATATCTTTTCATAATGTATATTCTTCAGCTCTGAGTGACATTGTGTACTGAAGGAGTTACATAGAGTCACTGCTTATGCGCATCCATGTCATTTGGTTAATATGATGTATAAGCCTTAAACGGTCCGAGTCAGGTATGAACATTGGATCGATTTTTTTACTTTTATTATTGATGTGTTCATGTGACTGTGTAAACAAGAGTGAAACCAAATTTGTTAGCTGCATGACATTGAACGACGTAAAATAGTTCTTGGAACCTACACGCATACTCACATATACGCATATAAATATAGATTATAACTTGGCATTTTTAATTTCAGACCTCTTATCAGCCTTATGTCATGACATTAGCCTAAGAGCCGGATGGACTGATAGAGGGTCTGATATGAAAAATGATATGTTGTTCTTTTTATCATAAACGTCAACAGAATACATACTAACAAAGACTATTCTTAAAATGCTTTTCTTGTAATATATGTTTTGCATTTCTTAATAGTATAATTTCTTTATACCTAATGATTTCTTTTTGTTAAATCTTGTTATGTTTTACACATACAAACGTACCATTTAGGTATATTTTCCGGAATTTACTGAATGACATCAAAATGTCATGCGATACGTTCAGCAACGCATGCGATAATAAGCCAAAGCGGTTGATTTAAAACAGAAGCAGATGATATAAACAGTAGGCAGTCGATAACAGAAGTCATATCACACGGGTAAGGCAATTCTTCAAATTTGATAAATAAATATATGAACAAATTTGTTTTATCATGGGGTACACTTATATCATTATTTTCTATAATTATATGATAAACATACAAACATGCATGTAAAATGCACACCTACAAAAAACAAAGACACATACAAACGTACGAACATACACACACACATACACACTGTCAGGAATTCGTCAAAACCATGCGAGACGCAACATCTAGTGTGATCTCATGATGTCATCAAAATTAAAATTTTGATATTGTCATCTCGATCTTACGTATGATCATTGCCTTATGTTTTTATTGTACAGAATGCTAGTAGTTATATTATGCGTAATTATAAATCAATCATCCCTTTTTAAAAATAGTGATCTCTAATCCTTCATAACGCACACGGGCTTGTGGACTGAATATCGGCGTTGATGGCTGCAATGTGAACATTTGTAAAGCAGGAAAGGTCGTACGAGATCATATCACCAACATTTGCAGGGATATTGATTTCCTTAGCTATTTTTTGCAACAGACACCAGAAACCAACTTATTTTTATTGTGTTCTTCTTTTGACGGGTATGGTAAGAATAAAAAAAAATTACTTTGCCTTGTCATTGTACAACAAACGATTACTAAGGTAACAGGCGTGCAGCAGAGACCTAAAGCGTTGTATTGATTTTACTAGCTAGAACGACCATTGTTATGATATTTACACCTGGTTTGAACCTATGACAGAATAAACTTAGTCTATAGGTTAAAATAGTCCTGGGTCAATATGTTAAATATTAGCGTTTTGCTCTTAGATATATAGGGTAGCAGTCGGACAACAGTAGTGTTTTAACTTAAGATTGTCCAAAAATTGGATGTAGGAATCTAACCGGGTACCTTAGCTTTATAATAAGCAATATCTTACATTTTGGCACCCTTGCGTGATGCTCACAGAATATCAAACCCTTTAGGGTATTTTGCCATAGGGTGATTTTCTGGCTATTGAAGTTGGTTTATTGTTTTTTCCTGGCTTATTACTGGTCGAATTATTTTGAGAAGCCTTTGCATAATAAGTCATGGCCTTTTGAATTTCATTTGCAAGGGATTTTTATAAGATGAGGTTACTGTTCAGGTAAAGGTATTAAGTTATTATTTAACCTTAACGTTATTTGATGGTTAGTAGGTTTGTTAACAATTCACATTAAAGGTACAGGTAAAGTCAAGGTTAATAAAAAAAAGTTCCGGTTAAGGTTAATGTTAAATTAAAGGTGTTTTTAACATTAATGTTCATAGATGGTTAATTGATAGTTGAAAATTCAGATAAAAGCTTGCGATAGCCTTGATGTTATTTCAATGATAGATAAGTTTAATGTGTAGGTTTAGGTTAAGGTTAATGTAAAACTTAAGATTATAGTTGAAGTTAACATTTAGTTAAAGGTTAAATTGAAGTTATGTCAGAAGAATAAATGGTAGTTGAAAATTCAGATTAACGATTGAAATTTAGTTTTAAGATTAATGTAGCCTTTAAATTAATTGAAGGTTAAAAAATGTTAGGGTTAGGGTTAGGGTTAGGGTTAGGGTTAGGGGGTTTTTACTAGACTGCAACTGAGTTGCACTAAGGGAGATAATTTGTTTTTAGTATAAACCTGGGTGATATGAAATGAACCCAGAAAATAAAATTCAAGCGACTTTGTTGTATTTGCGCATGTGCATAAATTTGAGAGTAAAATGGCGATACGATTTTTGAGCTACATGACGTCATAGTACGTAACGAAAATATTAGAAATAATGTAAATACATACATCCATAAAGACATACATACATACATACATACATACATACATACCTACATACATGCATACATACATACACACAAACAAACAAACAAACAAACAAACAAACAAACATACATACATACATACATACACACATACATACATACATACATACATACATACATACATACATACATACATACATACATACATACATACATACATACATACATACATACATACATACATACATACATACATACATGCATACTCCATGTACATACATACATACATACATACATACATACATACATACATACATACATACATACATACATACATACATACATACATACATACATACATACATACATACACACACACATACATACATGCATACATACATACATACATACACACATACATACATACATACATTTTTTTTTCACATAAATAAGGCCGTTAGTTTTCTCGTTTCAATTGTTTTACATTGTCTTATCGGGGCCTTTTATAGCTGACTATACGGTATTGGCTTTGCTCATTGTTGAAGGCCGCACGGTTACCTATAGTCGTTAAGGTTTGTGTCATTTTGGTCTTTTGTGGATAGTTGTCTCATTGACAATTATACCACATCTTCTTTCTTCTATAAATACACACATACATATATAAAAAAGAAGATGTGGTATGATTGCCAATGCGACAACTATCCACAATAGACCAAATTGAAACAGACATTAACAACTATAGGTCACCGTTAATAATACTTACATACAGACAGACAGACACACAGACTCAAAAACAGACCGACATGCATTATCAATTTTATACATACATACATGGACTTATATTCGAGACGACATAAGCATAGCGACTTACGCATATACAGAGGCGATTATCATGCGCACTCATTTTATTTGCATAATATATGTTATAAACATATGTAACCAAAGAGCAGAGCTACATTAAAAAATGGTTTATAAGATGTATGTGCATTATACATGTCTGAGGTCTGGAGGACATAAGGTGGTGTGGTGGTACGTGCAAGGCAAGCGGCTCATACACAGCTACCGTAATTAAAAGGGATGTACAGAGTCACCATTTTGAAAAGGTTAATGATATCTTTTCATAATGTATATTCTTCAGCTCTGAGTGACATTGTGTACTGAAGGAGTTACATAGAGTCACTGCTTATGCGCATCCATGTCATTTGGTTAATATGATGTATAAGCCTTAAACGGTCCGAGTCAGGTATGAACATTGGATCGATTTTTTTACTTTTATTATTGATGTGTTCATGTGACTGTGTAAACAAGAGTGAAACCAAATTTGTTAGCTGCATGACATTGAACGACGTAAAATAGTTCTTGGAACCTACACGCATACTCACATATACGCATATAAATATAGATTATAACTTGGCATTTTTAATTTCAGACCTCTTATCAGCCTTATGTCATGACATTAGCCTAAGAGCCGGATGGACTGATAGAGGGTCTGATATGAAAAATGATATGTTGTTCTTTTTATCATAAACGTCAACAGAATACATACTAACAAAGACTATTCTTAAAATGCTTTTCTTGTAATATATGTTTTGCATTTCTTAATAGTATAATTTCTTTATACCTAATGATTTCTTTTTGTTAAATCTTGTTATGTTTTACACATACAAACGTACCATTTAGGTATATTTTCCGGAATTTACTGAATGACATCAAAATGTCATGCGATACGTTCAGCAACGCATGCGATAATAAGCCAAAGCGGTTGATTTAAAACAGAAGCAGATGATATAAACAGTAGGCAGTCGATAACAGAAGTCATATCACACGGGTAAGGCAATTCTTCAAATTTGATAAATAAATATATGAACAAATTTGTTTTATCATGGGGTACACTTATATCATTATTTTCTATAATTATATGATAAACATACAAACATGCATGTAAAATGCACACCTACAAAAAACAAAGACACATACAAACGTACGAACATACACACACACATACACACTGTCAGGAATTCGTCAAAACCATGCGAGACGCAACATCTAGTGTGATCTCATGATGTCATCAAAATTAAAATTTTGATATTGTCATCTCGATCTTACGTATGATCATTGCCTTATGTTTTTATTGTACAGAATGCTAGTAGTTATATTATGCGTAATTATAAATCAATCATCCCTTTTTAAAAATAGTGATCTCTAATCCTTCATAACGCACACGGGCTTGTGGACTGAATATCGGCGTTGATGGCTGCAATGTGAACATTTGTAAAGCAGGAAAGGTCGTACGAGATCATATCACCAACATTTGCAGGGATATTGATTTCCTTAGCTATTTTTTGCAACAGACACCAGAAACCAACTTATTTTTATTGTGTTCTTCTTTTGACGGGTATGGTAAGAATAAAAAAAAATTACTTTGCCTTGTCATTGTACAACAAACGATTACTAAGGTAACAGGCGTGCAGCAGAGACCTAAAGCGTTGTATTGATTTTACTAGCTAGAACGACCATTGTTATGATATTTACACCTGGTTTGAACCTATGACAGAATAAACTTAGTCTATAGGTTAAAATAGTCCTGGGTCAATATGTTAAATATTAGCGTTTTGCTCTTAGATATATAGGGTAGCAGTCGGACAACAGTAGTGTTTTAACTTAAGATTGTCCAAAAATTGGATGTAGGAATCTAACCGGGTACCTTAGCTTTATAATAAGCAATATCTTACATTTTGGCACCCTTGCGTGATGCTCACAGAATATCAAACCCTTTAGGGTATTTTGCCATAGGGTGATTTTCTGGCTATTGAAGTTGGTTTATTGTTTTTTCCTGGCTTATTACTGGTCGAATTATTTTGAGAAGCCTTTGCATAATAAGTCATGGCCTTTTGAATTTCATTTGCAAGGGATTTTTATAAGATGAGGTTACTGTTCAGGTAAAGGTATTAAGTTATTATTTAACCTTAACGTTATTTGATGGTTAGTAGGTTTGTTAACAATTCACATTAAAGGTACAGGTAAATTCAAGGTTAATAAAAAAAAGTTCCGGTTAAGGTTAATGTTAAATTAAAGGTGTTTTTAACATTAATGTTCATAGATGGTTAATTGATAGTTGAAAATTCAGATAAAAGCTTGCGATAGCCTTGATGTTATTTCAATGATAGATAAGTTTAATGTGTAGGTTTAGGTTAAGGTTAATGTAAAACTTAAGATTATAGTTGAAGTTAACATTTAGTTAAAGGTTAAATTGAAGTTATGTCAGAAGAATAAATGGTAGTTGAAAATTCAGATTAACGATTGAAATTTAGTTTTAAGATTAATGTAGCCTTTAAATTAATTGAAGGTTAAAAAATGTTAGGGTTAGGGTTAGGGTTAGGGTTAGGGTTAGGGTTAGGGTTAGGGTTAGGGTTAGGGTTAGGGTTAGGGTTAGGGTTAGGGTTAGGGTTAGGGTTAGGTTAGGTTTAGGGTTAGGGTTAGGGTTAGGGTTACGGTTAGGGTTAGGGTTAGGGGGTTTTTACTAGACTGCAACTGAGTTGCACTAAGGGAGATAATTTGTTTTTAGTATAAACCTGGGTGATATGAAATGAACCCAGAAAATAAAATTCAAGCGACTTTGTTGTATTTGCGCATGTGCATAAATTTGAGAGTAAAATGGCGATACGATTTTTGAGCTACATGACGTCATAGTACGTAACGAAAATATTAGAAATAATGTAAATACATACATCCATAAAGACATACATACATACATACATACATACATACATACCTACATACATGCATACATACATACACACAAACAAACAAACAAACAAACAAACAAACAAACATACATACATACATACATACATACATACATACATACATACATACATACATACATACATACATACATACATACACATTGTCTTATCGGGGCCTTTTATAGCTGACTATACGGTATTGGCTTTGCTCATTGTTGAAGGCCGCACGGTTACCTATAGTCGTTAAGGTTTGTGTCATTTTGGTCTTTTGTGGATAGTTGTCTCATTGACAATTATACCACATCTTCTTTCTTCTATAAATACACACATACATATATAAAAAAGAAGATGTGGTATGATTGCCAATGCGACAACTATCCACAATAGACCAAATTGAAACAGACATTAACAACTATAGGTCACCGTTAATAATACTTACATACAGACAGACAGACACACAGACTCAAAAACAGACCGACATGCATTATCAATTTTATACATACATACATGGACTTATATTCGAGACGACATAAGCATAGCGACTTACGCATATACAGAGGCGATTATCATGCGCACTCATTTTATTTGCATAATATATGTTATAAACATATGTAACCAAAGAGCAGAGCTACATTAAAAAATGGTTTATAAGATGTATGTGCATTATACATGTCTGAGGTCTGGAGGACATAAGGTGGTGTGGTGGTACGTGCAAGGCAAGCGGCTCATACACAGCTACCGTAATTAAAAGGGATGTACAGAGTCACCATTTTGAAAAGGTTAATGATATCTTTTCATAATGTATATTCTTCAGCTCTGAGTGACATTGTGTACTGAAGGAGTTACATAGAGTCACTGCTTATGCGCATCCATGTCATTTGGTTAATATGATGTATAAGCCTTAAACGGTCCGAGTCAGGTATGAACATTGGATCGATTTTTTTACTTTTATTATTGATGTGTTCATGTGACTGTGTAAACAAGAGTGAAACCAAATTTGTTAGCTGCATGACATTGAACGACGTAAAATAGTTCTTGGAACCTACACGCATACTCACATATACGCATATAAATATAGATTATAACTTGGCATTTTTAATTTCAGACCTCTTATCAGCCTTATGTCATGACATTAGCCTAAGAGCCGGATGGACTGATAGAGGGTCTGATATGAAAAATGATATGTTGTTCTTTTTATCATAAACGTCAACAGAATACATACTAACAAAGACTATTCTTAAAATGCTTTTCTTGTAATATATGTTTTGCATTTCTTAATAGTATAATTTCTTTATACCTAATGATTTCTTTTTGTTAAATCTTGTTATGTTTTACACATACAAACGTACCATTTAGGTATATTTTCCGGAATTTACTGAATGACATCAAAATGTCATGCGATACGTTCAGCAACGCATGCGATAATAAGCCAAAGCGGTTGATTTAAAACAGAAGCAGATGATATAAACAGTAGGCAGTCGATAACAGAAGTCATATCACACGGGTAAGGCAATTCTTCAAATTTGATAAATAAATATATGAACAAATTTGTTTTATCATGGGGTACACTTATATCATTATTTTCTATAATTATATGATAAACATACAAACATGCATGTAAAATGCACACCTACAAAAAACAAAGACACATACAAACGTACGAACATACACACACACATACACACTGTCAGGAATTCGTCAAAACCATGCGAGACGCAACATCTAGTGTGATCTCATGATGTCATCAAAATTAAAATTTTGATATTGTCATCTCGATCTTACGTATGATCATTGCCTTATGTTTTTATTGTACAGAATGCTAGTAGTTATATTATGCGTAATTATAAATCAATCATCCCTTTTTAAAAATAGTGATCTCTAATCCTTCATAACGCACACGGGCTTGTGGACTGAATATCGGCGTTGATGGCTGCAATGTGAACATTTGTAAAGCAGGAAAGGTCGTACGAGATCATATCACCAACATTTGCAGGGATATTGATTTCCTTAGCTATTTTTTGCAACAGACACCAGAAACCAACTTATTTTTATTGTGTTCTTCTTTTGACGGGTATGGTAAGAATAAAAAAAAATTACTTTGCCTTGTCATTGTACAACAAACGATTACTAAGGTAACAGGCGTGCAGCAGAGACCTAAAGCGTTGTATTGATTTTACTAGCTAGAACGACCATTGTTATGATATTTACACCTGGTTTGAACCTATGACAGAATAAACTTAGTCTATAGGTTAAAATAGTCCTGGGTCAATATGTTAAATATTAGCGTTTTGCTCTTAGATATATAGGGTAGCAGTCGGACAACAGTAGTGTTTTAACTTAAGATTGTCCAAAAATTGGATGTAGGAATCTAACCGGGTACCTTAGCTTTATAATAAGCAATATCTTACATTTTGGCACCCTTGCGTGATGCTCACAGAATATCAAACCCTTTAGGGTATTTTGCCATAGGGTGATTTTCTGGCTATTGAAGTTGGTTTATTGTTTTTTCCTGGCTTATTACTGGTCGAATTATTTTGAGAAGCCTTTGCATAATAAGTCATGGCCTTTTGAATTTCATTTGCAAGGGATTTTTATAAGATGAGGTTACTGTTCAGGTAAAGGTATTAAGTTATTATTTAACCTTAACGTTATTTGATGGTTAGTAGGTTTGTTAACAATTCACATTAAAGGTACAGGTAAATTCAAGGTTAATAAAAAAAAGTTCCGGTTAAGGTTAATGTTAAATTAAAGGTGTTTTTAACATTAATGTTCATAGATGGTTAATTGATAGTTGAAAATTCAGATAAAAGCTTGCGATAGCCTTGATGTTATTTCAATGATAGATAAGTTTAATGTGTAGGTTTAGGTTAAGGTTAATGTAAAACTTAAGATTATAGTTGAAGTTAACATTTAGTTAAAGGTTAAATTGAAGTTATGTCAGAAGAATAAATGGTAGTTGAAAATTCAGATTAACGATTGAAATTTAGTTTTAAGATTAATGTAGCCTTTAAATTAATTGAAGGTTAAAAAATGTTAGGGTTAGGGTTAGGGTTAGGGTTAGGGTTAGGGGGTTTTTACTAGACTGCAACTGAGTTGCACTAAGGGAGATAATTTGTTTTTAGTATAAACCTGGGTGATATGAAATGAACCCAGAAAATAAAATTCAAGCGACTTTGTTGTATTTGCGCATGTGCATAAATTTGAGAGTAAAATGGCGATACGATTTTTGAGCTACATGACGTCATAGTACGTAACGAAAATATTAGAAATAATGTAAATACATACATCCATAAAGACATACATACATACATACATACATACATACATACCTACATACATGCATACATACATACACACAAACAAACAAACAAACAAACAAACAAACAAACATACATACATACATACATACACACATACATACATACATACATACATACATACATACATACATACATACATACATACATACATACATACATACATACATACATACATACATACATACATACATACATACATACATACATGCATACTCCATGTACATACATACATACATACATACATACATACATACATACATACATACATACATACATACATACATACATACATACATACATACATACATACATACATACATACACACACACATACATACATGCATACATACATACATACATACACACATACATACATACATACATTTTTTTTTCACATAAATAAGGCCGTTAGTTTTCTCGTTTCAATTGTTTTACATTGTCTTATCGGGGCCTTTTATAGCTGACTATACGGTATTGGCTTTGCTCATTGTTGAAGGCCGCACGGTTACCTATAGTCGTTAAGGTTTGTGTCATTTTGGTCTTTTGTGGATAGTTGTCTCATTGACAATTATACCACATCTTCTTTCTTCTATAAATACACACATACATATATAAAAAAGAAGATGTGGTATGATTGCCAATGCGACAACTATCCACAATAGACCAAATTGAAACAGACATTAACAACTATAGGTCACCGTTAATAATACTTACATACAGACAGACAGACACACAGACTCAAAAACAGACCGACATGCATTATCAATTTTATACATACATACATGGACTTATATTCGAGACGACATAAGCATAGCGACTTACGCATATACAGAGGCGATTATCATGCGCACTCATTTTATTTGCATAATATATGTTATAAACATATGTAACCAAAGAGCAGAGCTACATTAAAAAATGGTTTATAAGATGTATGTGCATTATACATGTCTGAGGTCTGGAGGACATAAGGTGGTGTGGTGGTACGTGCAAGGCAAGCGGCTCATACACAGCTACCGTAATTAAAAGGGATGTACAGAGTCACCATTTTGAAAAGGTTAATGATATCTTTTCATAATGTATATTCTTCAGCTCTGAGTGACATTGTGTACTGAAGGAGTTACATAGAGTCACTGCTTATGCGCATCCATGTCATTTGGTTAATATGATGTATAAGCCTTAAACGGTCCGAGTCAGGTATGAACATTGGATCGATTTTTTTACTTTTATTATTGATGTGTTCATGTGACTGTGTAAACAAGAGTGAAACCAAATTTGTTAGCTGCATGACATTGAACGACGTAAAATAGTTCTTGGAACCTACACGCATACTCACATATACGCATATAAATATAGATTATAACTTGGCATTTTTAATTTCAGACCTCTTATCAGCCTTATGTCATGACATTAGCCTAAGAGCCGGATGGACTGATAGAGGGTCTGATATGAAAAATGATATGTTGTTCTTTTTATCATAAACGTCAACAGAATACATACTAACAAAGACTATTCTTAAAATGCTTTTCTTGTAATATATGTTTTGCATTTCTTAATAGTATAATTTCTTTATACCTAATGATTTCTTTTTGTTAAATCTTGTTATGTTTTACACATACAAACGTACCATTTAGGTATATTTTCCGGAATTTACTGAATGACATCAAAATGTCATGCGATACGTTCAGCAACGCATGCGATAATAAGCCAAAGCGGTTGATTTAAAACAGAAGCAGATGATATAAACAGTAGGCAGTCGATAACAGAAGTCATATCACACGGGTAAGGCAATTCTTCAAATTTGATAAATAAATATATGAACAAATTTGTTTTATCATGGGGTACACTTATATCATTATTTTCTATAATTATATGATAAACATACAAACATGCATGTAAAATGCACACCTACAAAAAACAAAGACACATACAAACGTACGAACATACACACACACATACACACTGTCAGGAATTCGTCAAAACCATGCGAGACGCAACATCTAGTGTGATCTCATGATGTCATCAAAATTAAAATTTTGATATTGTCATCTCGATCTTACGTATGATCATTGCCTTATGTTTTTATTGTACAGAATGCTAGTAGTTATATTATGCGTAATTATAAATCAATCATCCCTTTTTAAAAATAGTGATCTCTAATCCTTCATAACGCACACGGGCTTGTGGACTGAATATCGGCGTTGATGGCTGCAATGTGAACATTTGTAAAGCAGGAAAGGTCGTACGAGATCATATCACCAACATTTGCAGGGATATTGATTTCCTTAGCTATTTTTTGCAACAGACACCAGAAACCAACTTATTTTTATTGTGTTCTTCTTTTGACGGGTATGGTAAGAATAAAAAAAAATTACTTTGCCTTGTCATTGTACAACAAACGATTACTAAGGTAACAGGCGTGCAGCAGAGACCTAAAGCGTTGTATTGATTTTACTAGCTAGAACGACCATTGTTATGATATTTACACCTGGTTTGAACCTATGACAGAATAAACTTAGTCTATAGGTTAAAATAGTCCTGGGTCAATATGTTAAATATTAGCGTTTTGCTCTTAGATATATAGGGTAGCAGTCGGACAACAGTAGTGTTTTAACTTAAGATTGTCCAAAAATTGGATGTAGGAATCTAACCGGGTACCTTAGCTTTATAATAAGCAATATCTTACATTTTGGCACCCTTGCGTGATGCTCACAGAATATCAAACCCTTTAGGGTATTTTGCCATAGGGTGATTTTCTGGCTATTGAAGTTGGTTTATTGTTTTTTCCTGGCTTATTACTGGTCGAATTATTTTGAGAAGCCTTTGCATAATAAGTCATGGCCTTTTGAATTTCATTTGCAAGGGATTTTTATAAGATGAGGTTACTGTTCAGGTAAAGGTATTAAGTTATTATTTAACCTTAACGTTATTTGATGGTTAGTAGGTTTGTTAACAATTCACATTAAAGGTACAGGTAAATTCAAGGTTAATAAAAAAAAGTTCCGGTTAAGGTTAATGTTAAATTAAAGGTGTTTTTAACATTAATGTTCATAGATGGTTAATTGATAGTTGAAAATTCAGATAAAAGCTTGCGATAGCCTTGATGTTATTTCAATGATAGATAAGTTTAATGTGTAGGTTTAGGTTAAGGTTAATGTAAAACTTAAGATTATAGTTGAAGTTAACATTTAGTTAAAGGTTAAATTGAAGTTATGTCAGAAGAATAAATGGTAGTTGAAAATTCAGATTAACGATTGAAATTTAGTTTTAAGATTAATGTAGCCTTTAAATTAATTGAAGGTTAAAAAATGTTAGGGTTAGGGTTAGGGTTAGGGTTAGGGTTAGGGTTAGGGTTAGGGTTAGGGTTAGGGTTAGGGTTAGGGTTAGGGTTAGGGTTAGGGTTAGGGTTAGGTTAGGTTTAGGGTTAGGGTTAGGGTTAGGGTTACGGTTAGGGTTAGGGTTAGGGGGTTTTTACTAGACTGCAACTGAGTTGCACTAAGGGAGATAATTTGTTTTTAGTATAAACCTGGGTGATATGAAATGAACCCAGAAAATAAAATTCAAGCGACTTTGTTGTATTTGCGCATGTGCATAAATTTGAGAGTAAAATGGCGATACGATTTTTGAGCTACATGACGTCATAGTACGTAACGAAAATATTAGAAATAATGTAAATACATACATCCATAAAGACATACATACATACATACATACATACATACATACCTACATACATGCATACATACATACACACAAACAAACAAACAAACAAACAAACAAACAAACATACATACATACATACATACATACATACATACATACATACATACATACATACATACATACATACATACATACACATTGTCTTATCGGGGCCTTTTATAGCTGACTATACGGTATTGGCTTTGCTCATTGTTGAAGGCCGCACGGTTACCTATAGTCGTTAAGGTTTGTGTCATTTTGGTCTTTTGTGGATAGTTGTCTCATTGACAATTATACCACATCTTCTTTCTTCTATAAATACACACATACATATATAAAAAAGAAGATGTGGTATGATTGCCAATGCGACAACTATCCACAATAGACCAAATTGAAACAGACATTAACAACTATAGGTCACCGTTAATAATACTTACATACAGACAGACAGACACACAGACTCAAAAACAGACCGACATGCATTATCAATTTTATACATACATACATGGACTTATATTCGAGACGACATAAGCATAGCGACTTACGCATATACAGAGGCGATTATCATGCGCACTCATTTTATTTGCATAATATATGTTATAAACATATGTAACCAAAGAGCAGAGCTACATTAAAAAATGGTTTATAAGATGTATGTGCATTATACATGTCTGAGGTCTGGAGGACATAAGGTGGTGTGGTGGTACGTGCAAGGCAAGCGGCTCATACACAGCTACCGTAATTAAAAGGGATGTACAGAGTCACCATTTTGAAAAGGTTAATGATATCTTTTCATAATGTATATTCTTCAGCTCTGAGTGACATTGTGTACTGAAGGAGTTACATAGAGTCACTGCTTATGCGCATCCATGTCATTTGGTTAATATGATGTATAAGCCTTAAACGGTCCGAGTCAGGTATGAACATTGGATCGATTTTTTTACTTTTATTATTGATGTGTTCATGTGACTGTGTAAACAAGAGTGAAACCAAATTTGTTAGCTGCATGACATTGAACGACGTAAAATAGTTCTTGGAACCTACACGCATACTCACATATACGCATATAAATATAGATTATAACTTGGCATTTTTAATTTCAGACCTCTTATCAGCCTTATGTCATGACATTAGCCTAAGAGCCGGATGGACTGATAGAGGGTCTGATATGAAAAATGATATGTTGTTCTTTTTATCATAAACGTCAACAGAATACATACTAACAAAGACTATTCTTAAAATGCTTTTCTTGTAATATATGTTTTGCATTTCTTAATAGTATAATTTCTTTATACCTAATGATTTCTTTTTGTTAAATCTTGTTATGTTTTACACATACAAACGTACCATTTAGGTATATTTTCCGGAATTTACTGAATGACATCAAAATGGCATGCGATACGTTCAGCAACGCATGCGATAATAAGCCAAAGCGGTTGATTTAAAACAGAAGCAGATGATATAAACAGTAGGCAGTCGATAACAGAAGTCATATCACACGGGTAAGGCAATTCTTCAAATTTGATAAATAAATATATGAACAAATTTGTTTTATCATGGGGTACACTTATATCATTATTTTCTATAATTATATGATAAACATACAAACATGCATGTAAAATGCACACCTACAAAAAACAAAGACACATACAAACGTACGAACATACACACACACATACACACTGTCAGGAATTCGTCAAAACCATGCGAGACGCAACATCTAGTGTGATCTCATGATGTCATCAAAATTAAAATTTTGATATTGTCATCTCGATCTTACGTATGATCATTGCCTTATGTTTTTATTGTACAGAATGCTAGTAGTTATGTTATGCGTAATTATAAATCAATCATCCCTTTTTAAAAATAGTGATCTCTAATCCTTCATAACGCACACGGGCTTGTGGACTGAATATCGGCGTTGATGGCTGCAATGTGAACATTTGTAAAGCAGGAAAGGTCGTACGAGATCATATCACCAACATTTGCAGGGATATTGATTTCCTTAGCTATTTTTTGCAACAGACACCAGAAACCAACTTATTTTTATTGTGTTCTTCTTTTGACGGGTATGGTAAGAATAAAAAAAAATTACTTTGCCTTGTCATTGTACAACAAACGATTACTAAGGTAACAGGCGTGCAGCAGAGACCTAAAGCGTTGTATTGATTTTACTAGCTAGAACGACCATTGTTATGATATTTACACCTGGTTTGAACCTATGACAGAATAAACTTAGTCTATAGGTTAAAATAGTCCTGGGTCAATATGTTAATTATTAGCGTTTTGCTCTTAGATATATAGGGTAGCAGTCGGACAACAGTAGTGTTTTAACTTAAGATTGTCCAAAAATTGGATGTAGGAATCTAACCGGGTACCTTAGCTTTATAATAAGCAATATCTTACATGTTGGCACCCTTGCGTGATGCTCACAGAATATCAAACCCTTTAGGGTATTTTGCCATAGGGTGATTTTCTGGCTATTGAAGTTGGTTTATTGTTTTTTCCTGGCTTATTACTGGTCGAATTATTTTGAGAGTCCTTTGCATAATAAGTCATGGCCTTTTGAATTTCATTTGCAAGGGATTTTTATAAGATGAGGTTACTGTTCAGGTAAAGGTATTAAGTTATTATTTAACCTTAACGTTATTTGATGGTTAGTAGGTTTGTTAACAATTCACATTAAAGGTACAGGTAAATTCAAGGTTAATAAAAAAAAGTTCCGGTTAAGGTTAATGTTAAATTAAAGGTGTTTTTAACATTAATGTTCATAGATGGTTAATTGATAGTTGAAAATTCAGATAAAAGCTTGCGATAGCCTTGATGTTATTTCAATGATAGATAAGTTTAATGTGTAGGTTTAGGTTAAGGTTAATGTAAAACTTAAGATTATAGTTGAAGTTAACATTTAGTTAAAGGTTAAATTGAAGTTATGTCAGAAGAATAAATGGTAGTTGAAAATTCAGATTAACGATTGAAATTTAGTTTTAAGATTAATGTAGCCTTTAAATTAATTGAAGGTTAAAAAATGTTAGGGTTAGGGTTAGGGTTAGGGTTAGGGTTAGGGTTAGGGTTAGGGTTAGGGTTAGGGTTAGGGTTAGGGTTAGGGTTAGGGTTAGGGTTAGGTTAGGGTTAGGGTTAGGGTTAGGGTTAGGGTTAGGGTTAGGGTTAGGGTTAGGGGGTTTTTACTAGACTGCAACTGAGTTGCACTAAGGGAGATAATTTGTTTTTAGTATAAACCTGGGTGATATGAAATGAACCCAGAAAATAAAATTCAAGCGACTTTGTTGTATTTGCGCATGTGCATAAATTTGAGAGTAAAATGGCGATACGATTTTTGAGCTACATGACGTCATAGTACGTAACGAAAATATTAGAAATAATGTAAATACATACATCCATAAAGACATACATACATACATACATACATACATACCTACATACATGCATACATACATACACACATACAAACAAACAAACAAACAAACAAACAAACAAACAAACATACATACATACATACATACATACATACATACATACATACATACATACATACATACATACATACATACATACATACATACATACATACATACATACTCCATGTACATACATACATAAATACATACATACATACATACATACATACATACATACATACATACACACACACACATACATACATGCATACATACATACATACATACATACATACATACATACATACATACATTTTTTTTTCACATAAATGAGGCCGTTAGTTTTCTCGTTTCAATTGTTTTACATTGTCTTATCGGGGCCTTTTATAGCTGACTATACGGTATGGGCTTTGCTCATTGTTGAAGGCCGCACGGTTACCTATAGTCGTTAAGGTTTGTGTCATTTTGGTCTTTTGTGGATAGTTGTCTCATTGACAATTATACCACATCTTCTTTCTTCTATAAATACACACATACATATATAAAAAAGAAGATGTGGTATGATTGCCAATGCGACAACTATCCACAATAGACCAAATTGAAACAGACATTAACAACTATAGGTCACCGTTAATAATACTTACATACAGACAGACAGACACACAGACTCAAAAACAGACCGACATGCATTATCAATTTTATACATACATACATGGACTTATATTCGAAACGACATAAGCATAGCGACTTACGCATATACAGAGGCGATTATCATGCGCACTCATTTTATTTGCATAGTATATGTTATAAACATATGTAACCAAAGAGCAGAGCTACATTAAAAAATGGTTTATAAGATGTATGTGCATTATACATGTCTGAGGTCTGGAGGACATAAGGTGGTGTGGTGGTACGTGCAAGGCAAGCGGCTCATACACAGCTACCGTAATTAAAAGGGATGTACAGAGTCACCATTTTGAAAAGGTTAATGATATCTTTTCATAATGTATATTCTTCAGCTCTGAGTGACATTGTGTACTGAAGGAGTTACATAGAGTCACTGCTTATGCGCATCCATGTCATTTGGTTAATATGATGTATAAGCCTTAAACGGTCCGAGTCAGGTATGAACATTGGATCGATTTTTTTACTTTTATTATTGATGTGTTCATGTGACTGTGTAAACAAGAGTGAAACCAAATTTGTTAGCTGCATGACATTGAACGACGTAAAATAGTTCTTGGAACCTACACGCATACTCACATATACGCATATAAATATAGATTATAACTTGGCATTTTTAATTTCAGACCTCTTATCAGCCTTAGGTCATGACATTAGCCTAAGAGCCGGATGGACTGATAGAGGGTCTGATATGAAAAATGATATGTTGTTCTTTTTATCATAAACGTCAACAGAATACATACTAACAAAGACTATTCTTAAAATGCTTTTCTTGTAATATATGTTTTGCATTTCTTAATAGTATAATTTCTTTATACCTAATGATTTCTTTTTGTTAAATCTTGTTATGTTTTACACATACAAACGTACCATTTAGGTATATTTTCCGGAATTTACTGAATGACATCAAAATGTCATGCGATACGTTACAGCAACGCATGCGATAATAAGCCAAAGCGGTTGATTTAAAACAGAAGCAGATGATATAAACAGTAGGCAGTCGATAACAGAAGTCATATAACACGGGTAAGGCAATTCTTCAAATTTGATAAATAAATATATGAACAAATTTGTTTTATCATGGGGTACACTTATATCATTATTTTCTATAATTATATGATAAACATACAAACATGCATGTAAAATGCACACCTACAAAAAACAAAGACACATACAAACGTACGAACATACACACACACATACACACTGTCAGGAATTCGTCAAAACCATGCGAGACGCAACATCTAGTGTGATCTCATGATGTCATCAAAATTAAAATTTTGATATTGTCATCTCGATCTTACGTATGATCATTGCCTTATGTTTTTATTGTACAGAATGCTAGTAGTTATATTATGCGTAATTATAAATCAATCATCCCTTTTTAAAAATAGTGATCTCTAATCCTTCATAACGCACACGGGCTTGTGGACTGAATATCGGCGTTGATGGCTGCAATGTGAACATTTGTAAAGCAGGAAAGGTCGTACGAGATCATATCACCAACATTTGCAGGGATATTGATTTCCTTAGCTATTTTTTGCAACAGACACCAGAAACCAACTTATTTTTATTGTGTTCTTCTTTTGACGGGTATGGTAAGAATAAAAAAAATTACTTTGCCTTGTCATTGTACAACAAACGATTACTAAGGTAACAGGCGTGCAGCAGAGACCTAAAGCGTTGTATTGATTTTACTAGCTAGATTGACCATTGTTATGATATTTACACCTGGTTTGAACCTATGACAGAATAAACTTAGTCTATAGGTTAAAATAGTCCTGGGTCAATATGTTAAATATTAGCGTTTTGCTCTTAGATATATAGGGTAGCAGTCGGACAACAGTAGTGTTTTAACTTAAGATTGTCCAAAAATTGGATGTAGGAATCTAACCGGGTACCTTAGCTTTATAATAAGCAATATCTTACATTTTGGCACTCTTGCGTGAGGCTCACAGAATATCAAACCCTTTAGGGTATTTTGCCATAGGGTGATTTTCTGGCTATTGAAGTTGGTTTATTGTTTTTTCCTGGCTTATTACTGGTCGAATTATTTTGAGAAGCCTTTGCATAATAAGTCATGGCCTTTTGAATTTCATTTGCAAGGGATTTTTATAAGATGAGGTTACTGTTCAGGTAAAGGTATTAAGTTATTATTTACCCTTAACGTTATTTGATGGTTAGTAGGTTTGTTAACAATTCACATTAAAGGTACAGGTAAATTCAAGGTTAATAAAAAAAAGTTCCGGTTAAGGTTAATGTTAAATTAAAGGTGTTTTTAACATTAATGTTCATAGATGGTTAATTGATAGTTGAAAATTCAGATAAAAGCTTGCGATAGCCTTGATGTTATTTCAATGATAGATAAGTTTAATGTGTAGGTTTAGGTTAAGGTTAATGTAAAACTTAAGATTATAGTTGAAGTTAAGGGTTAGGGTTAGGGTTAGGGTTAGGGTTAGGGTTTAGGGTTAGGGTTAGGGTTAGGGTTAGGGTTAGGGTTAGGGTTAGGGTTAGGGTTAGGGTTAGGGTTAGGGTTAGAGGGTTAGGGTTAGGGTTAGGGTTAGGGTTAGGGTTAGGGTTAGGGTTAGGGTTAGGGTTAGGGTTAGGGTTAGGGTTAGGGTTAGGGTTAGGGTTAGGGTTAGGGTTAGGGTTAGGGTTAGGGTTAGGGTTAGGGTTAGGGTTAGGTTAGGGTTAGGGTTAGGGTTTGGGTTAGGGTTAGGGTTAGGGTTTGGGTTAGGGTTAGGGTTAGGGTTAGGGTTAGGGTTAGGGTTAGGGTTAGGGCTAGTGGAAAATGCAAAATCGGTCGCCATATTTTCTCCTAACCGAAAATATTTTCCCAAACGGCTTTTGTTAGGAGAAAGTGCGGTAATTTGGATACAATTGGCTACTTTTTTGTCACCGCTGTTGACATTTGGTTACTTTTTTGTCACCGCTGTTGACATTTTGCCTACATTTGTGGTACCGCTGGTTACTTTTGTTTTACCGCTGGTAACCTTTGCGGTGATTTGAATACCGTTTTGCGGTCACTTTATACAAACTTCTCAAAAATGAAAAATCTGGATATGATCTTATAGTGCATTTATTGCTCTAATAGTATAACTATAATTTTAGTCTATTTTGTAGAGTTTATTGCTACAATTCTTGATTTTTTTGGTAAAAACGGTTTTTAGGCTTAATTGTATAAATAGTTCGTATTGGCCATAAAAGTTAAAGGGTCTAAGGTGTCAAATTCCTATACGTGCCAATATTTACTCTTTCTTGATTATATCCTACCAGCATAATCATCTCATTCTCTTAGTACCTCAGAAAAGAAAGTTTTTAAACATGTTAAAGTGAATGGTATCTAACACTTTTTTTGTCAAAATCAATGAATAGTGCCAATATTTCATTTTTTGATAATATTCTTGTACTGCATCATTTAATAGTACTTTTTAAATCTTCAGATGAACTGTCATACATAAAAGTAAAAAAAAATAAGGTTTTTAAATACTGTAATTGTTGTATTCATCCATAAATGGTGCCAGTATTTTCGATTTTTCCAGATACCTCTGTCCTTACATAAACAATTTATTCTAAGGATGGATCATATTATTCCAAATGAGAGCACAATAAGTCTACGGCTACTAAAACTTTTGTCGAAAACAATATAAGACGCCAATATAACTTCTTTTTTATAATATTCTTGTACTCGACCCATAGTAGATTTTTTTTATCTTTAAATGGATTGTCATACATAAAAGTAAAGGAATTAGGCTTTTAAGTGCTGTATTTGTTGTATTCATCTATAAAGGTTCCCATTATTTTCCCTTGTCTCTCATTGTTCTCTCCCTGCATGAACATTTTATTCTTAGGATGGATAACTTTACACATAATTAGAGCTCTATAGGTGCATGGTTACTAATTTACAGGCAGGAAGGCAGACAGAAAGGCAGAAAGGCAGAAAGGCAAGTAGGCATGTAAAACGTAGGTCAGTAAGTAAATAAGTAAGTAAGCTAATACGTAAGTAAGTTATTACATAATGAAGATAATATAAGTAGGTAGGTAAGTAAACTAGTGATTATATTTGTAAGTAAGAAAGTTAGGAACGAAGTAAGGAAGTAAGTAAGTAAGTACGCAAGTAAGTAAGTAAGTAAGTAAGTAAGTAAGTAAGTAAATGAAAGTAAGTAAGTAAAAGAAAGTACGTAAATTATTTAAGTAAGTTTGTACATGTATATAGGTTAGTAAGTAAAATTATGTAAGTAATTGTAAGTCAGTAGTAAAAAAGTAAGTAAGGAAATGTAAGTAAGTAGGTAAGTAAGCAAGTAAGTCAGTCAGTTGACAATCGGGCAGACAGACAGGGAGGTAGACTGGCAAGTAGACAGGCAGGCAAGTAAACAGTAAAAAAAGTTAACAATTGAGTGAGAAAAAAAGTGTAAGTAAGTAGGTATGCAAATAAGTAAGTAAGTAAGTAAGTAAATGTGTGAAAATTAATTAAGTAAATTGAATTGTATGTAAATAAGTAAGTAAGTCAAATTAAATAAGATACAAGTAAGTATGTAAATTATTTAAGTAAGTTGGTACATGTATAAAGGTAAGTAAGTAAGTTAAATTATGTAAGTTATTTTAAGTCAGTAGTAAAAAAGTAAGTAAGGATTTGTAAGTCAGTAGTAAAAAAGTAATTAAGTAAGTAAAATTAAGTAAGTAAAATTAAGTAAGACAATGTAAGCAAGTATAAATGCTTGTATGTATGTATGTATGTATGTATGTATGTATGTATGTATGTATGTATGTATGTATGTATGTATGTATGTATGTATGTATGAGTGTATGTATGTATGTAACCAGTTAATATGATGACATACATGTTTAGTTACATGTAGAATTAATTAGATTATTATACAACATCATTATAAAACTATTCTTTGAGTACATCAGGACAGTTTTTATTCAATAATGAAGAGCTTTTCAAGTCTATTGGTAATGAAACTTTTGTCGACAACAATAACAAGTGGTAGTATTTCCTCTTTATAACATTATAATACTTATATTACTTTATAATATCCAAGTACTGGCCTGATATGAGAGTTCTTTGTATACCTTTAGATGTGTTGTCCAACATAACAGTGAAGGAATTAAGGTTCCAAATTGCTGCTCGTATTGTATTTATCTATAAATGGTACAAATAATCATTTGTTTCCTGATTATTCTGTCCAAGCATCAACATTTTATTCGACGGATGGATAAGTTTACACCAAATGAGAGCACTTGAAGTCTACATTTATTGAAACTTTTGTCGAAAACACTAAACAGTGCCAATATTTCCTCCTTTTTGTTATATTCCTGTACATTTTACACCTTGAGATGGTAATCATGCATCAAAGTAAATGATATAAGGTTCAGAAATCATTGAGACATTTCTACATACAATTGAAATCTTAAAAAGCTATTTCCTATTCACTTGTTAAGGCATTATGAATATCATGTGAAATGACCTAGAAAATATTCGCTAAGTACCCCAATATAAGAAACAAAAACAGCGCCTAGGACTTTCAGGATTTAGGCCTACGTGAAAGGTCAATATCATAAATTTCGCCGTCTCTTTACTTCATAAAAAAGATATTCCCATATGTACTTAAAACTTGAAAATGTATGTATGCATGTATGTATGTATGTATGTATGTATGTATGTATGCATGTAAAAAAAGCAGACAGGCAGGCAAATAAACAGTAAAGTAAGTAAATGAGAAAATATGTGTATGAATATTTTCATAAAATAAAGACATAGAAATGTTGAGTATTCATGTTAGTAGTTTTTTTTTATTTCTGGAGTTACCAAACAGTCAACATGTCTGCTGTAATGAAGTTTCGTCAACTGAGAGTTTACAGTAGTTAACAAACAATTGAAGATGTTGGTGTATATGTAAATAGCTTTTGTTACAAAAGTTCTGGAGGAACTGGGACTAACTATATCAATATAAAATTGCAAAGCTTGTATGTGTATATTATTTCCATCACAACCATCAATGTGATTGTGCTACTGTGTAAGTGATAAAATTGAGAACTTGATCTGATAAGCGTGAGAATTCAATACATGTCAGCACTCTAACATTCCCATATAAAAGCAAATTCAAAGCCGAATCGGCGAAACTTTTTTTTAACGTAAAAATATTGTAAGGCTTACCCCTTACGATTTTTTTGGCCCAAAATTGTTTTTAGTTCAATTGGCATTAGAATTAACAAAGACAAAGTACGGGCCTAGCGCCTATGACTTTCAGGATTTAGGCCTGCGTGAAAGGTCAATATCATAAATTCCGTCGTCTCTTTATTTTCATAAAAAAGATGTTCCCATATTTACTTAAAACTTGAAAATGTATGTATGTATGTATGTATGTATGTATGTATGTATGTATTTATGTATGTATGTATGTATGTATGTATGTATGTATGTATGTATGTATGTATGTATGTTTGTATGTATCAAAAATTTAAAATGACCACAAACCTATCACATAGGCATTTTATTATCACTTTGACTCTTCATATACGGAACAATTATATGTTTTTTTCTGGAATCTTGAAACATCGTAATTCTATAATGACGTCATTTGACACCCGTCAATCATCTTTATGCTCAGGCTAAAGTGCTTGAACGTCAATTGACATCTTGGACACATGTCCATCATCATTGTGTTCAGCGTCAGTTCCTTTTAGACACTGGTTGCACATTTACACTTCATTTATATTCTGAAGAGGCAACATGTCTGCTGAAGTTTTTGTTTTAAAGTTTCAACTAATGAGCGATTTAGATGCTGTACTGGGCTCTATTCAGCACATCCAAATACCAGATATTGACAGAGATGCAATGATGATGACTATAACATCTCACTTGGCTTTACGCGAGGCCATGGAATTTGCAAGAATAACCAACATTAAGATGGATATTTCCGTAAAATAAAGACAGTGTCGAGTATTCATGTTAGTAGTTTTTTTTTAAATTCTGGAGTAACCAAACAGTCAACATGTCTGCTGAAATGAAGTTTCGTCAACTGAGAGTTTATAGTAGTTAATAAACAATTGAAGATGTTGGTGTATATGTAAATATATTTTGTTACAAAAGTTCTGGAGGAACTGGGACTAACTATATCAATATGTAAATAGATTTTGTTACAAAAGTTCTGGAGGAACTGGGACTAACTATATCAATATAGAATTGCAAAGCTTGTATGTATATTTTATTTCCTATACAACCATTAATGTGAATGTGCTACTGTGTAAGTGATAAAATTGAGAATGGATATTGGGCATGTGTCAAAGAGACATCAACCCGACCATAGAAAAACAACAGCAGAAGTCACCAACAGGTCTTCAATGTAGCGAGAAGTGAGCATGTATGTACTTAAGACAATTATTTCTACAAATTAAGTTTTCAAATAATCCAAATATAATTTCATTTTGCTCATTATTTAATAGTAAAAAACAATCTGTCTTAAGGAAACTGTGTTTATCTATTAAGTGTATTAATAAAAAAGTTTGCCCCTCCATGTAAATGTAATCGCATAAGCATCTTACCGATCATTTTGCCTTCTTATATTATTAACTGTACATGTTATTAAACATGTATGTCATCATATTAACTGTATTTGTTACCTTAACTATTGTGTCTGTATTTATATTGTATGTTTCTCTGTAAACTTGTATCTAGTTTTTAGAGAATAAAGTATCTATCTATTTATCTATCTTTCTTAGACTTATATATATCTGGATAAGATAGTACATTATTACTATATTTTGGTGGTTAATGTTTACTTTTATTGTACTAAATGGCTACAATTTGGTGTTATTTAATTACATTTTGCGGGAATTGACTTTTTTTTGGTAGTAAATGGCTACAGTCTTACGGTAACTGGTTACTTTTCTTCGATTAAAGGCTACATTTTTGTGGTAAACGGCTACAGTCTTGCGGTAGTTGGTTACCTTTTTGCGCTAAATGGTTACATTCTTGTGGTAAACGGCTACAGTCTTGCGGTAATTGGTTACTTTTCTGCGATTAAAGGCTACATTTTTGTGGTAAACGGTTACAGTCTTGCGGTAATTGGTTACTTTTTTGCGCTAAATGGCTACATTCTTGTGGTGAAAGGCTACAGTCTTGCGGTAATTTGGTACTTTTTGGGCGCAAAATGGTTACATTTTCGTGGTAAACGGGTTCATTTTGTGGTAGTCATGTACCGAAATTTTGTAGCCATTTACCGAAATTTTGTAGCCATTTACCGTTGTTTTGTCGCCAACAATAGCTAGCGGTACATGATTACATATTTGCGGTAAATAACTTCATATTTGCGGTAGATGGCTACATTCTAACATTGATTAACTGACTGATGATACGGAGATTAAAATCACCTTACTGCACACACGCACTGATATAGAACACCCACTAAATGGTGGGTGTAAGTCTGCGTGTATGTGTGCTGATGTGTGGGTGTATGTGTTGGTTTGCTGTGTGAATTCTGACAATAAAAGAGCAATTTATACCAATACACAGCCCATCACCTTACTGCATACATGGAATGATATAGACCACCCCACCAAATTGAGGGTGTATGTTTGATTGTATGTGTCCATATGTCTGTGTTGGTTTGTGTGTTGTGGGTTGAATGCTGTCAGCAAAAGATCAATTCTTCCCTAAAGAAAGAAAATTCAGTACAGTCAAAACTATGCGTTGTACAAAACTCAGTGGCATCTCTAATGAAAATCATAAAGACAAGGAAATCAGTGAGGATATTGAACACTTTCCATCACTTAATAAGAATCACAAACATATAAGAAGTCAAGTACATCAAATTAGCAGATATATTACAAGTTTTAGTCATAACAAAAAAAACATTTTACGGTGAATGGCTACATTTATTGCGGTAATTAATGACTTTTTGGCGGTAAAATAGCGACAAAGTAAGCAATTATCGCAATTAAGTACCCATATACCGCTGTCTTTTTGGCGGTAAACGGCAACATTTTTGTGGTAAACTGCTACATACTTGCGGTACATGGTTACTTTCTTGCGGTAAATGACAACTTCCATGCGGTACATGGTTACTTTCTTGCGGGAAATGGCTACAGTTTTGCGGTAATTTGTTACTTTTTTGCGCTTAATGGCTACATTTTGGTGGAAAATGGCTACATTTTGCGGTAAATGGCTACATTTTGCGGTAAATAATTACTTTTTGCGCTAAATGGCTACATTTTGGTGGCAAATGGTAACTTTGTCGTTCATTTACCGTCAACAAGTCATTCATTACCGCACAGAAGTAGACATTCACCGCATAAAAGTTATAAATTACCGCAAGAATGTAGCCGTTTACCCGTATTTTGGCGGTAATTGGCTACATTTGTGAGGTGATTTACTACATATGTGCGGTTATTGGCTACAAATTGCGGTAATTTGCTACATTTAACACTGGAAAGTTGCTGCACGAGACATTTGAGTACAAAGTTTATAGACATTCCTCTTTCTGATGTAACCAATTTACGTTACCATATATCGTACAATGGCTATTATATTTCTATACACCACTTCTTTTCGTCTGCTTTGTATTGTCGTTCTTTATTGTTTATAAACTCAAACAAATGAACTTACTCAAATTTCGGCTTAATAAGACTGACAAAAGCTTAAAGAATGATACATAAATTTCAATTTTCGAAACGATGTAACTTTTGTAATTTTCAAGATATCTTAACAAATGAGAGTGAAATTTGTGCGTATGTATGTATTTTTGATGAAGTAAAGGCAAATAAGTAAGTAAGTTAGTAAGTAACTAAAAAAAATGTAAGTAGGTAGGTAGGTAAGTTAGATGCGAAACCGGCATGCAGGCAGGCAGAGAGGCAGACAAGCAGACATGCTGGCAGGTAGGCAGGCAGGCAGACAGGTTAGCAAGTAAGCAAGTAAGCAAGTCAGTAAGTAAGTAGGTAAGTCAGTAAGTAAGTATGTATGTATGTATGTAGCTTTTAGTGTATATTAATGTATGTATGTACATTTTTATTTGTATATGAAGGTATGAAATTTGTTCAGAATTTTGATAGGAAAAATAATGATAGATTAGCGGTAATTGGTAACCTGCGTATGCTCTCATGCTAACTAATTACGGTTTCTCGTTATTCGGCTAAAATTACAGGTATTGTTGATCCAAAAACTGTTTTGGATTCCTATTTGCCCAAAATTTAATCTAAAATATATCTGCAAGCGTTATTCAAAAGCATGAAGTAGAAAAATAAACCCCTAATGAACCCCTAACTTGTATCTAATTGTAGGTTTTTGGCCCCTAGGGTCGGTATATAAAATCGATCTTTGTAACAATATGCAAGAGGTTATACGTAATCTAAAGCCTGTTTTGGATAGCTAAAATATAGCTCTTTGTCGGACTATTAAACATTTTGGACCAAAGACTGACATATAAGCACAAAAGTAAATCGATCACTTTGATCAGTTGATTAGTTAAATTTGGAGAAAAACTGAAGGACACAAAAATGGTAGTCACCTTCAATCGCTCGTTATTTCACTATATGTCATGCTTTTGAGAATCCAAGACCTGTTTTGGAATTCTAAGATGTTGATCTTAAACTCCATATATATGTGCAGGAGTTAATTAAAAAATTATAGGAGTACACACAACCCCTTATAAGCCCAAAACTTGCATTTCGTCGCTTTTTAAGGTATTATAGACCTAGAAAATTACCCCAGTGCTAAGAAAAGCAACTAGATTGGTCAATGAAACACTAACCCCATCCCTAGAGTACGTTAATGGGCACAACTGATACAAAAAATGCAAAGGGTAGGACAAATACAAAAAAAATCTCAGTCAATAGGGTTTCAACTCGTTTTTGAGAAAATGTAGGTTAGGCTTAGCTTTTTAACATAGAAAAAATTCAAGAAAAAAAATTGGTAGATAGGAGTCGAACCAAATTTTACATGATGCTTTGTTGGGTCCCTGCCCAACTTCCTGCCAAATTTTACTGGTATATTATAACATATAAAGATTCTAGCTCTATATCTGTATTTAACACGATATAAAGATCTTAAGAATATTGTCCTGGGTATACCAGGTAGACCCAAATATGTGGAAAGTCGTGCTTTGAACTTAGAGCCCGCATTTTTGGCGGAGGGGTTAGAGGGCGTTTAGGTGGCATGGGACGGGTAATTTAACTAACCCCTATCGACCGTAAAAAATTTTCCTAACCCTCTTTAGGAAAGGCTGTTTTATACCTTTTTTTATGCGGCGCAACGGTAAATAACTACAAAGTTGCGGTAGTGGTTACGTACCCACATTACCGCCGAAATGTAGACATGTACCGCAAACATGTAATTGTTTACCGCAAATATGTTGCCTTTTACCGCTTTTCACGATTTACGGTAAATCACTACATGTTTGCGGTAAATGACTACAAGTTTGCGGTAATTTTCTACGTACCCACACTACCGCAGAAATGTAGTCATGTACCGCAAACATGTAGTGATTTACCGCACATCGTGAAAAGCGGTAAAAGGCAACATATTTGCGGTAAAATGACTACATTTCTGCGGTAGTGTCGACAGGTAGCCATTACCACACAAATGTAGTCATGTACCGCAAATTGGTAGCCATTTACCGTTGTTTTGTCGCCAACAATAGCTAGCGGTACATGACTACATTTGTGCGGTAAATAACTTCATATTTGCGGTAGATGGCTACATTCTAACATTGATTAACTGACTGATGATACGGAGATTAAAATATTGTCTGACGGACAGACCTATGTCTTTGTTTATTACTATTGTGCATTTATTATTGTGATAATTATAAAAGATAAAAGCACTTAGCCACTCCATTACAGACAGCCGGAAGAACAGTAGCACAAAACAAGCATACACAGACAAACTACACAGCCCGTACCCTTACCACACACATGCAATGATATAGACCACCTCACTTAATTGTGGGTGTATGTCTGCGTGTATGTGTGCTGGTGTGTGTGTATGTGTGTGTGTGTGTGTATGTCTATGTGTATGTGTGCTCATGTGGGATTGATTGATTGTTG
>JAWDJN010000055.1:37500-67500 GCA_037788925.1 Mytilus galloprovincialis | reverse complement strand
GTCAGAAATTTCAAAAAATATTTCTAAGTCCAGAGTATGAAAAGTGCCTTTGACTTCAATCTTCAAACAGATGTAGAATGGATTTGAATAGAGATATTTTTATAAAGTTAACTGTTCCTAAAAGATAGAGAAGCAATCTAGAGAATGAAAAGGTATTGGTATCACTGAAATGTACGGCCGCACCCTCCGACCTCACTGAAGAAACGTTTGTGGGAGAGTAAAGCCTAACCCCAAGTTAACCCCAACTCCTAAACTACAACAGATAAAGACTTGCGGTCTTCACTACAAGCTTAATTGTCGAAAAGTACTACCCCTAACGGGGCCGATGTTTTAACGGCAAGCCGATCGCAGCAGAGGATCATGTTGAAATATTGAAAAGATAGACTTTGAAAAGTACCAAAAACCATAACCCGACCCCCCATCCCTCCAAAATTGTGATTTTTGAGAAGTTTGTGAAAAAACTTAATACGAAAATCCAATCGGTTACCCTCCTAGACTTACCCTTTCCGAGATGGAGTAAGGCCTCCAAAACAACAATTTTAACACATTTGGGGTTTGGGTTAGGGTTAGTGTTTGGGTTAGGGTCAGGGTTAAGGTTAGTGTTAAGGTTAGGGTTTGGGTTAGGGTTAGTGTTTGGGTTAGGGTCAGGGTTAAGGTTAGTGTTAAGGTTAGGGTTTGGGTTAGGGTTAGGGTTTGGGTTAGGGTTAGTGTTTGGGTTAGGGTCAGGGTTAAGGTTAGTGTTAAGGTTAGGGTTTGGGTTAGGGTTAGGGTTAGGGTTAGGGTTAGGGTTAGTGTTAGGGTTAGTGTTTGGGTTAGGGTCAGGGTTAAGGTTAGGGTTTGGGTTAGTGTTTGGGTTAGGGTTAGGGTCAGGGTTAAGGTTAGTGTTTGGGTTAGGGTTAGGGTTAGGGTTAGGGTTTGGGTTAGGGTTAGGGTCAGGGTCAGGGTTAGGGTCAGGGTTTGGGACATGGTAGTGTACTTTGGCGAGGGTTAGTGAGGTGCCCTTTCTCTCTTCTGCGCATGTCTGCCCTTTTTTGTGACTGCGCATGCGTCAGAAATTTCAAAAAATATTTCTAAGTCCAGAGTATGAAAAGTGCCTTTGACTTCAATCTTCAAACAGATGTAGAATGGATTTGAATAGAGATATTTTTATAAAGTTAACTGTTCCTAAAAGATAGAGAAGCAATCTAGAGAATGAAAAGGTATTGGTATCACTGAAATGTACGGCCGCACCCTCCGACCTCACTGAAGAAACGTTTGTGGGAGAGTAAAGCCTAACCCCAAGTTAACCCCAACTCCTAAACTACAACAGATAAAGACTTGCGGTCTTCACTACAAGCTTAATTGTCGAAAAGTACTACCCCTAACGGGGCCGATTTTTTAACGGCAAGCCGATCGCAGCAGAGGATCATGTTGAAATATTGAAAAGATAGACTTTGAAAAGTACCAAAAACCATAACCCGACCCCCCATCCCTCCAAAATTGTGATTTTTGAGAAGTTTGTGAAAAAACTTAATACGAAAATCCAATCGGTTACCCTCCTAGACTTACCCTTTCCGAGATGGAGTAAGGCCTCCAAAACAACAATTTTAACACATTTGGGGTTTGGGTTAGGGTTAGTGTTTGGGTTAGGGTCAGGGTTAAGGTTAGTGTTAAGGTTAGGGTTTGGGTTAGGGTTAGTGTTTGGGTTAGGGTCAGGGTTAAGGTTAGTGTTAAGGTTAGGGTTTGGGTTAGGGTTAGGGTTTGGGTTAGGGTTAGTGTTTGGGTTAGGGTCAGGGTTAAGGTTAGTGTTAAGGTTAGGGTTTGGGTTAGGGTTAGGGTTAGGGTTAGGGTTAGGGTTAGTGTTAGGGTTAGTGTTTGGGTTAGGGTCAGGGTTAAGGTTAGGGTTTGGGTTAGTGTTTGGGTTAGGGTTAGGGTCAGGGTTAAGGTTAGTGTTTGGGTTAGGGTTAGGGTTAGGGTTAGGGTTTGGGTTAGGGTTAGGGTCAGGGTCAGGGTTAGGGTCAGGGTTTGGGACATGGTAGTGTACTTTGGCGAGGGTTAGTGAGGTGCCCTTTCTCTCTTCTGCGCATGTCTGCCCTTTTTTGTGACTGCGCATGCGTCAGAAATTTCAAAAAATATTTCTAAGTCCAGAGTATGAAAAGTGCCTTTGACTTCAATCTTCAAACAGATGTAGAATGGATTTGAATAGAGATATTTTTATAAAGTTAACTGTTCCTAAAAGATAGAGAAGCAATCTAGAGAATGAAAAGGTATTGGTATCACTGAAATGTACGGCCGCACCCTCCGACCTCACTGAAGAAACGTTTGTGGGAGAGTAAAGCCTAACCCCAAGTTAACCCCAACTCCTAAACTACAACAGATAAAGACTTGCGGTCTTCACTACAAGCTTAATTGTCGAAAAGTACTACCCCTAACGGGGCCGATTTTTTAACGGCAAGCCGATCGCAGCAGAGGATCATGTTGAAATATTGAAAAGATAGACTTTGAAAAGTACCAAAAACCATAACCCGACCCCCCATCCCTCCAAAATTGTGATTTTTGAGAAGTTTGTGAAAAAACTTAATACGAAAATCCAATCGGTTACCCTCCTAGACTTACCCTTTCCGAGATGGAGTAAGGCCTCCAAAACAACAATTTTAACACATTTGGGGTTTGGGTTAGGGTTAGTGTTTGGGTTAGGGTCAGGGTTAAGGTTAGTGTTAAGGTTAGGGTTTGGGTTAGGGTTAGGGTTTGGGTTAGGGTTAGTGTTTGGGTTAGGGTCAGGGTTAAGGTTAGTGTTAAGGTTAGGGTTTGGGTTAGGGTTAGGGTTAGGGTTAGGGTTAGGGTTAGTGTTAGGGTTAGTGTTTGGGTTAGGGTCAGGGTTAAGGTTAGGGTTTGGGTTAGTGTTTGGGTTAGGGTTAGGGTCAGGGTTAAGGTTAGTGTTTGGGTTAGGGTTAGGGTTAGGGTTAGGGTTTGGGTTAGGGTTAGGGTCAGGGTCAGGGTTAGGGTCAGGGTTTGGGACATGGTAGTGTACTTTGGCGAGGGTTAGTGAGGTGCCCTTTCTCTCTTCTGCGCATGTCTGCCCTTTTTTGTGACTGCGCATGCGTCAGAAATTTCAAAAAATATTTCTAAGTCCAGAGTATGAAAAGTGCCTTTGACTTCAATCTTCAAACAGATGTAGAATGGATTTGAATAGAGATATTTTTATAAAGTTAACTGTTCCTAAAAGATAGAGAAGCAATCTAGAGAATGAAAAGGTATTGGTATCACTGAAATGTACGGCCGCACCCTCCGACCTCACTGAAGAAACGTTTGTGGGAGAGTAAAGCCTAACCCCAAGTTAACCCCAACTCCTAAACTACAACAGATAAAGACTTGCGGTCTTCACTACAAGCTTAATTGTCGAAAAGTACTACCCCTAACGGGGCCGATTTTTTAACGGCAAGCCGATCGCAGCAGAGGATCATGTTGAAATATTGAAAAGATAGACTTTGAAAAGTACCAAAAACCATAACCCGACCCCCCATCCCTCCAAAATTGTGATTTTTGAGAAGTTTGTGAAAAAACTTAATACGAAAATCCAATCGGTTACCCTCCTAGACTTACCCTTTCCGAGATGGAGTAAGGCCTCCAAAACAACAATTTTAACACATTTGGGGTTTGGGTTAGGGTTAGTGTTTGGGTTAGGGTCAGGGTTAAGGTTAGTGTTAAGGTTAGGGTTTGGGTTAGGGTTAGGGTTTGGGTTAGGGTTAGTGTTTGGGTTAGGGTCAGGGTTAAGGTTAGTGTTAAGGTTAGGGTTTGGGTTAGGGTTAGGGTTAGGGTTAGGGTTAGGGTTAGTGTTAGGGTTAGTGTTTGGGTTAGGGTCAGGGTTAAGGTTAGGGTTTGGGTTAGTGTTTGGGTTAGGGTTAGGGTCAGGGTTAAGGTTAGTGTTTGGGTTAGGGTTAGGGTTAGGGTTAGGGTTTGGGTTAGGGTTAGGGTCAGGGTCAGGGTTAGGGTCAGGGTTTGGGACATGGTAGTGTACTTTGGCGAGGGTTAGTGAGGTGCCCTTTCTCTCTTCTGCGCATGTCTGCCCTTTTTTGTGACTGCGCATGCGTCAGAAATTTCAAAAAATATTTCTAAGTCCAGAGTATGAAAAGTGCCTTTGACTTCAATCTTCAAACAGATGTAGAATGGATTTGAATAGAGATATTTTTATAAAGTTAACTGTTCCTAAAAGATAGAGAAGCAATCTAGAGAATGAAAAGGTATTGGTATCACTGAAATGTACGGCCGCACCCTCCGACCTCACTGAAGAAACGTTTGTGGGAGAGTAAAGCCTAACCCCAAGTTAACCCCAACTCCTAAACTACAACAGATAAAGACTTGCGGTCTTCACTACAAGCTTAATTGTCGAAAAGTACTACCCCTAACGGGGCCGATTTTTTAACGGCAAGCCGATCGCAGCAGAGGATCATGTTGAAATATTGAAAAGATAGACTTTGAAAAGTACCAAAAACCATAACCCGACCCCCCATCCCTCCAAAATTGTGATTTTTGAGAAGTTTGTGAAAAAACTTAATACGAAAATCCAATCGGTTACCCTCCTAGACTTACCCTTTCCGAGATGGAGTAAGGCCTCCAAAACAACAATTTTAACACATTTGGGGTTTGGGTTAGGGTTAGTGTTTGGGTTAGGGTCAGGGTTAAGGTTAGTGTTAAGGTTAGGGTTTGGGTTAGGGTTAGTGTTTGGGTTAGGGTCAGGGTTAAGGTTAGTGTTAAGGTTAGGGTTTGGGTTAGGGTTAGGGTTTGGGTTAGGGTTAGTGTTTGGGTTAGGGTCAGGGTTAAGGTTAGTGTTAAGGTTAGGGTTTGGGTTAGGGTTAGGGTTAGGGTTAGGGTTAGGGTTAGTGTTAGGGTTAGTGTTTGGGTTAGGGTCAGGGTTAAGGTTAGGGTTTGGGTTAGTGTTTGGGTTAGGGTCAGGGTTAAGGTTAGTGTTTGGGTTAGGGTTAGGGTTAGGGTTAGGGTTTGGGTTAGGGTTAGGGTCAGGGTCAGGGTTAGGGTCAGGGTTTGGGACATGGTAGTGTACTTTGGCGAGGGTTAGTGAGGTGCCCTTTCTCTCTTCTGCGCATGTCTGCCCTTTTTTGTGACTGCGCATGCGTCAGAAATTTCAAAAAATATTTCTAAGTCCAGAGTATGAAAAGTGCCTTTGACTTCAATCTTCAAACAGATGTAGAATGGATTTGAATAGAGATATTTTTATAAAGTTAACTGTTCCTAAAAGATAGAGAAGCAATCTAGAGAATGAAAAGGTATTGGTATCACTGAAATGTACGGCCGCACCCTCCGACCTCACTGAAGAAACGTTTGTGGGAGAGTAAAGCCTAACCCCAAGTTAACCCCAACTCCTAAACTACAACAGATAAAGACTTGCGGTCTTCACTACAAGCTTAATTGTCGAAAAGTACTACCCCTAACGGGGCCGATTTTTTAACGGCAAGCCGATCGCAGCAGAGGATCATGTTGAAATATTGAAAAGATAGACTTTGAAAAGTACCAAAAACCATAACCCGACCCCCCATCCCTCCAAAATTGTGATTTTTGAGAAGTTTGTGAAAAAACTTAATACGAAAATCCAATCGGTTACCCTCCTAGACTTACCCTTTCCGAGATGGAGTAAGGCCTCCAAAACAACAATTTTAACACATTTGGGGTTTGGGTTAGGGTTAGTGTTTGGGTTAGGGTCAGGGTTAAGGTTAGTGTTAAGGTTAGGGTTTGGGTTAGGGTTAGGGTTTGGGTTAGGGTTAGTGTTTGGGTTAGGGTCAGGGTTAAGGTTAGTGTTAAGGTTAGGGTTTGGGTTAGGGTTAGGGTTAGGGTTAGGGTTAGGGTTAGTGTTAGGGTTAGTGTTTGGGTTAGGGTCAGGGTTAAGGTTAGGGTTTGGGTTAGTGTTTGGGTTAGGGTCAGGGTTAAGGTTAGTGTTTGGGTTAGGGTTAGGGTTAGGGTTAGGGTTTGGGTTAGGGTTAGGGTCAGGGTCAGGGTTAGGGTCAGGGTTTGGGACATGGTAGTGTACTTTGGCGAGGGTTAGTGAGGTGCCCTTTCTCTCTTCTGCGCATGTCTGCCCTTTTTTGTGACTGCGCATGCGTCAGAAATTTCAAAAAATATTTCTAAGTCCAGAGTATGAAAAGTGCCTTTGACTTCAATCTTCAAACAGATGTAGAATGGATTTGAATAGAGATATTTTTATAAAGTTAACTGTTCCTAAAAGATAGAGAAGCAATCTAGAGAATGAAAAGGTATTGGTATCACTGAAATGTACGGCCGCACCCTCCGACCTCACTGAAGAAACGTTTGTGGGAGAGTAAAGCCTAACCCCAAGTTAACCCCAACTCCTAAACTACAACAGATAAAGACTTGCGGTCTTCACTACAAGCTTAATTGTCGAAAAGTACTACCCCTAACGGGGCCGATTTTTTAACGGCAAGCCGATCGCAGCAGAGGATCATGTTGAAATATTGAAAAGATAGACTTTGAAAAGTACCAAAAACCATAACCCGACCCCCCATCCCTCCAAAATTGTGATTTTTGAGAAGTTTGTGAAAAAACTTAATACGAAAATCCAATCGGTTACCCTCCTAGACTTACCCTTTCCGAGATGGAGTAAGGCCTCCAAAACAACAATTTTAACACATTTGGGGTTTGGGTTAGGGTTAGTGTTTGGGTTAGGGTCAGGGTTAAGGTTAGTGTTAAGGTTAGGGTTTGGGTTAGGGTTAGGGTTTGGGTTAGGGTTAGTGTTTGGGTTAGGGTCAGGGTTAAGGTTAGTGTTAAGGTTAGGGTTTGGGTTAGGGTTAGGGTTAGGGTTAGGGTTAGGGTTAGTGTTAGGGTTAGTGTTTGGGTTAGGGTCAGGGTTAAGGTTAGGGTTTGGGTTAGTGTTTGGGTTAGGGTTAGGGTCAGGGTTAAGGTTAGTGTTTGGGTTAGGGTTAGGGTTAGGGTTAGGGTTTGGGTTAGGGTTAGGGTCAGGGTCAGGGTTAGGGTCAGGGTTTGGGACATGGTAGTGTACTTTGGCGAGGGTTAGTGAGGTGCCCTTTCTCTCTTCTGCGCATGTCTGCCCTTTTTTGTGACTGCGCATGCGTCAGAAATTTCAAAAAATATTTCTAAGTCCAGAGTATGAAAAGTGCCTTTGACTTCAATCTTCAAACAGATGTAGAATGGATTTGAATAGAGATATTTTTATAAAGTTAACTGTTCCTAAAAGATAGAGAAGCAATCTAGAGAATGAAAAGGTATTGGTATCACTGAAATGTACGGCCGCACCCTCCGACCTCACTGAAGAAACGTTTGTGGGAGAGTAAAGCCTAACCCCAAGTTAACCCCAACTCCTAAACTACAACAGATAAAGACTTGCGGTCTTCACTACAAGCTTAATTGTCGAAAAGTACTACCCCTAACGGGGCCGATTTTTTAACGGCAAGCCGATCGCAGCAGAGGATCATGTTGAAATATTGAAAAGATAGACTTTGAAAAGTACCAAAAACCATAACCCGACCCCCCATCCCTCCAAAATTGTGATTTTTGAGAAGTTTGTGAAAAAACTTAATACGAAAATCCAATCGGTTACCCTCCTAGACTTACCCTTTCCGAGATGGAGTAAGGCCTCCAAAACAACAATTTTAACACATTTGGGGTTTGGGTTAGGGTTAGTGTTTGGGTTAGGGTCAGGGTTAAGGTTAGTGTTAAGGTTAGGGTTTGGGTTAGGGTTAGGGTTTGGGTTAGGGTTAGTGTTTGGGTTAGGGTCAGGGTTAAGGTTAGTGTTAAGGTTAGGGTTTGGGTTAGGGTTAGGGTTAGGGTTAGGGTTAGGGTTAGTGTTAGGGTTAGTGTTTGGGTTAGGGTCAGGGTTAAGGTTAGGGTTTGGGTTAGTGTTTGGGTTAGGGTTAGGGTCAGGGTTAAGGTTAGTGTTTGGGTTAGGGTTAGGGTTAGGGTTAGGGTTTGGGTTAGGGTTAGGGTCAGGGTCAGGGTTAGGGTCAGGGTTTGGGACATGGTAGTGTACTTTGGCGAGGGTTAGTGAGGTGCCCTTTCTCTCTTCTGCGCATGTCTGCCCTTTTTTGTGACTGCGCATGCGTCAGAAATTTCAAAAAATATTTCTAAGTCCAGAGTATGAAAAGTGCCTTTGATTTCAATCTTCAAACAGATGTAGAATGGATTTGAATAGAGATATTTTTATAAAGTTAACTGTTCCTAAAAGATAGAGAAGCAATCTAGAGAATGAAAAGGTATTGGTATCACTGAAATGTACGGCCGCACCCTCCGACCTCACTGAAGAAACGTTTGTGGGAGAGTAAAGCCTAACCCCAAGTTAACCCCAACTCCTAAACTACAACAGATAAAGACTTGCGGTCTTCACTACAAGCTTAATTGTCGAAAAGTACTACCCCTAACGGGGCCGATTTTTTAACGGCAAGCCGATCGCAGCAGAGGATCATGTTGAAATATTGAAAAGATAGACTTTGAAAAGTACCAAAAACCATAACCCGACCCCCCATCCCTCCAAAATTGTGATTTTTGAGAAGTTTGTGAAAAAACTTAATACGAAAATCCAATCGGTTACCCTCCTAGACTTACCCTTTCCGAGATGGAGTAAGGCCTCCAAAACAACAATTTTAACACATTTGGGGTTTGGGTTAGGGTTAGTGTTTGGGTTAGGGTCAGGGTTAAGATTAGTGTTAAGGTTAGGGTTTGGGTTAGGGTTAGGGTTTGGGTTAGGGTTAGTGTTTGGGTTAGGGTCAGGGTTAAGGTTAGTGTTAAGGTTAGGGTTTGGGTTAGGGTTAGGGTTAGGGTTAGGGTTAGGGTTAGTGTTAGGGTTAGTGTTTGGGTTAGGGTCAGGGTTAAGGTTAGGGTTTGGGTTAGTGTTTGGGTTAGGGTTAGGGTCAGGGTTAAGGTTAGTGTTTGGGTTAGGGTTAGGGTTAGGGTTAGGGTTTAGGTTAGGGTTAGGGTCAGGGTCAGGGTTAGGGTCAGGGTTTGGGACATGGTAGTGTACTTTGGCGAGGGTTAGTGAGGTGCCCTTTCTCTCTTCTGCGCATGTTGGTTAGGGTTAGGGTTAGGGTTTGGGTTAGGGTCAGGGTTAAGGTTAGTGTTAAGGTTAGGGTTTGGGTTAGGGTTAGGGTTAGGGTTAGGGTTAGGGTTAGTGTTAGGGTTAGTGTTTGGGTTAGGGTCAGGGTTAAGGTTAGGGTTTGGGTTAGTGTTTGGGTTAGGGTTAGGGTCAGGGTTAAGGTTAGTGTTTGGGTTAGGGTTAGGGTTAGGGTTAGGGTTTGGGTTAGGGTTAGGGTCAGGGTCAGGGTTAGGGTCAGGGTTTGGGACATGGTAGTGTACTTTGGCGAGGGTTAGTGAGGTGCCCTTTCTCTCTTCTGCGCATGTCTGCCCTTTTTTGTGACTGCGCATGCGTCAGAAATTTCAAAAAATATTTCTAAGTCCAGAGTATGAAAAGTGCCTTTGACTTCAATCTTCAAACAGATGTAGAATGGATTTGAATAGAGATATTTTTATAAAGTTAACTGTTCCTAAAAGATAGAGAAGCAATCTAGAGAATGAAAAGGTATTGGTATCACTGAAATGTACGGCCGCACCCTCCGACCTCACTGAAGAAACGTTTGTGGGAGAGTAAAGCCTAACCCCAAGTTAACCCCAACTCCTAAACTACAACAGATAAAGACTTGCGGTCTTCACTACAAGCTTAATTGTCGAAAAGTACTACCCCTAACGGGGCCGATTTTTTAACGGCAAGCCGATCGCAGCAGAGGATCATGTTGAAATATTGAAAAGATAGACTTTGAAAAGTACCAAAAACCATAACCCGACCCCCCATCCCTCCAAAATTGTGATTTTTGAGAAGTTTGTGAAAAAACTTAATACGAAAATCCAATCGGTTACCCTCCTAGACTTACCCTTTCCGAGATGGAGTAAGGCCTCCAAAACAACAATTTTAACACATTTGGGGTTTGGGTTAGGGTTAGTGTTTGGGTTAGGGTCAGGGTTAAGGTTAGTGTTAAGGTTAGGGTTTGGGTTAGGGTTAGGGTTTGGGTTAGGGTTAGTGTTTGGGTTAGGGTCAGGGTTAAGGTTAGTGTTAAGGTTAGGGTTTGGGTTAGGGTTAGGGTTAGGGTTAGGGTTAGGGTTAGTGTTAGGGTTAGTGTTTGGGTTAGGGTCAGGGTTAAGGTTAGGGTTTGGGTTAGTGTTTGGGTTAGGGTTAGGGTCAGGGTTAAGGTTAGTGTTTGGGTTAGGGTTAGGGTTAGGGTTAGGGTTTGGGTTAGGGTTAGGGTCAGGGTCAGGGTTAGGGTCAGGGTTTGGGACATGGTAGTGTACTTTGGCGAGGGTTAGTGAGGTGCCCTTTCTCTCTTCTGCGCATGTCTGCCCTTTTTTGTGACTGCGCATGCGTCAGAAATTTCAAAAAATATTTCTAAGTCCAGAGTATGAAAAGTGCCTTTGACTTCAATCTTCAAACAGATGTAGAATGGATTTGAATAGAGATATTTTTATAAAGTTAACTGTTCCTAAAAGATAGAGAAGCAATCTAGAGAATGAAAAGGTATTGGTATCACTGAAGTGTACGGCCGCACCCTCCGACCTCACTGAAGAAACGTTTGTGGGAGAGTAAAGCCTAACCCCAAGTTAACCCCAACTCCTAAACTACAACAGATAAAGACTTGCGGTCTTCACTACAAGCTTAATTGTCGAAAAGTACTACCCCTAACGGGGCCGATTTTTTAACGGCAAGCCGATCGCAGCAGAGGATCATGTTGAAATATTGAAAAGATAGACTTTGAAAAGTACCAAAAACCATAACCCGACCCCCCATCCCTCCAAAATTGTGATTTTTGAGAAGTTTGTGAAAAAACTTAATACGAAAATCCAATCGGTTACCCTCCTAGACTTACCCTTTCCGAGATGGAGTAAGGCCTCCAAAACAACAATTTTAACACATTTGGGGTTTGGGTTAGGGTTAGTGTTTGGGTTAGGGTCAGGGTTAAGGTTAGTGTTAAGGTTAGGGTTTGGGTTAGGGTTAGTGTTTGGGTTAGGGTCAGGGTTAAGGTTAGTGTTAAGGTTAGGGTTTGGGTTAGGGTTAGGGTTTGGGTTAGGGTTAGTGTTTGGGTTAGGGTCAGGGTTAAGGTTAGTGTTAAGGTTAGGGTTTGGGTTAGGGTTAGGGTTAGGGTTAGGGTTAGGGTTAGTGTTAGGGTTAGTGTTTGGGTTAGGGTCAGGGTTAAGGTTAGGGTTTGGGTTAGTGTTTGGGTTAGGGTTAGGGTCAGGGTTAAGGTTAGTGTTTGGGTTAGGGTTAGGGTTAGGGTTAGGGTTTGGGTTAGGGTTAGGGTCAGGGTCAGGGTTAGGGTCAGGGTTTGGGACATGGTAGTGTACTTTGGCGAGGGTTAGTGAGGTGCCCTTTCTCTCTTCTGCGCATGTCTGCCCTTTTTTGTGACTGCGCATGCGTCAGAAATTTCAAAAAATATTTCTAAGTCCAGAGTATGAAAAGTGCCTTTGACTTCAATCTTCAAACAGATGTAGAATGGATTTGAATAGAGATATTTTTATAAAGTTAACTGTTCCTAAAAGATAGAGAAGCAATCTAGAGAATGAAAAGGTATTGGTATCACTGAAATGTACGGCCGCACCCTCCGACCTCACTGAAGAAACGTTTGTGGGAGAGTAAAGCCTAACCCCAAGTTAACCCCAACTCCTAAACTACAACAGATAAAGACTTGCGGTCTTCACTACAAGCTTAATTGTCGAAAAGTACTACCCCTAACGGGGCCGATTTTTTAACGGCAAGCCGATCGCAGCAGAGGATCATGTTGAAATATTGAAAAGATAGACTTTGAAAAGTACCAAAAACCATAACCCGACCCCCCATCCCTCCAAAATTGTGATTTTTGAGAAGTTTGTGAAAAAACTTAATACGAAAATCCAATCGGTTACCCTCCTAGACTTACCCTTTCCGAGATGGAGTAAGGCCTCCAAAACAACAATTTTAACACATTTGGGGTTTGGGTTAGGGTTAGTGTTTGGGTTAGGGTCAGGGTTAAGGTTAGTGTTAAGGTTAGGGTTTGGGTTAGGGTTAGGGTTTGGGTTAGGGTTAGTGTTTGGGTTAGGGTCAGGGTTAAGGTTAGTGTTAAGGTTAGGGTTTGGGTTAGGGTTAGGGTTAGGGTTAGGGTTAGGGTTAGTGTTAGGGTTAGTGTTTGGGTTAGGGTCAGGGTTAAGGTTAGGGTTTGGGTTAGTGTTTGGGTTAGGGTTAGGGTCAGGGTTAAGGTTAGTGTTTGGGTTAGGGTTAGGGTTAGGGTTAGGGTTTGGGTTAGGGTTAGGGTCAGGGTCAGGGTTAGGGTCAGGGTTTGGGACATGGTAGTGTACTTTGGCGAGGGTTAGTGAGGTGCCCTTTCTCTCTTCTGCGCATGTCTGCCCTTTTTTGTGACTGCGCATGCGTCAGAAATTTCAAAAAATATTTCTAAGTCCAGAGTATGAAAAGTGCCTTTGACTTCAATCTTCAAACAGATGTAGAATGGATTTGAATAGAGATATTTTTATAAAGTTAACTGTTCCTAAAAGATAGAGAAGCAATCTAGAGAATGAAAAGGTATTGGTATCACTGAAATGTACGGCCGCACCCTCCGACCTCACTGAAGAAACGTTTGTGGGAGAGTAAAGCCTAACCCCAAGTTAACCCCAACTCCTAAACTACAACAGATAAAGACTTGCGGTCTTCACTACAAGCTTAATTGTCGAAAAGTACTACCCCTAACGGGGCCGATTTTTTAACGGCAAGCCGATCGCAGCAGAGGATCATGTTGAAATATTGAAAAGATAGACTTTGAAAAGTACCAAAAACCATAACCCGACCCCCCATCCCTCCAAAATTGTGATTTTTGAGAAGTTTGTGAAAAAACTTAATACGAAAATCCAATCGGTTACCCTCCTAGACTTACCCTTTCCGAGATGGAGTAAGGCCTCCAAAACAACAATTTTAACACATTTGGGGTTTGGGTTAGGGTTAGTGTTTGGGTTAGGGTCAGGGTTAAGGTTAGTGTTAAGGTTAGGGTTTGGGTTAGGGTTAGTGTTTGGGTTAGGGTCAGGGTTAAGGTTAGTGTTAAGGTTAGGGTTTGGGTTAGGGTTAGGGTTTGGGTTAGGGTTAGTGTTTGGGTTAGGGTCAGGGTTAAGGTTAGTGTTAAGGTTAGGGTTTGGGTTAGGGTTAGGGTTAGGGTTAGGGTTAGGGTTAGTGTTAGGGTTAGTGTTTGGGTTAGGGTCAGGGTTAAGGTTAGGGTTTGGGTTAGTGTTTGGGTTAGGGTTAGGGTCAGGGTTAAGGTTAGTGTTTGGGTTAGGGTTAGGGTTAGGGTTAGGGTTTGGGTTAGGGTTAGGGTCAGGGTCAGGGTTAGGGTCAGGGTTTGGGACATGGTAGTGTACTTTGGCGAGGGTTAGTGAGGTGCCCTTTCTCTCTTCTGCGCATGTCTGCCCTTTTTTGTGACTGCGCATGCGTCAGAAATTTCAAAAAATATTTCTAAGTCCAGAGTATGAAAAGTGCCTTTGACTTCAATCTTCAAACAGATGTAGAATGGATTTGAATAGAGATATTTTTATAAAGTTAACTGTTCCTAAAAGATAGAGAAGCAATCTAGAGAATGAAAAGGTATTGGTATCACTGAAATGTACGGCCGCACCCTCCGACCTCACTGAAGAAACGTTTGTGGGAGAGTAAAGCCTAACCCCAAGTTAACCCCAACTCCTAAACTACAACAGATAAAGACTTGCGGTCTTCACTACAAGCTTAATTGTCGAAAAGTACTACCCCTAAAGGGGCCGATTTTTTAACGGCAAGCCGATCGCAGCAGAGGATCATGTTGAAATATTGAAAAGATAGACTTTGAAAAGTACCAAAAACCATAACCCGACCCCCCATCCCTCCAAAATTGTGATTTTTGAGAAGTTTGTGAAAAAACTTAATACGAAAATCCAATCGGTTACCCTCCTAGACTTACCCTTTCCGAGATGGAGTAAGGCCTCCAAAACAACAATTTTAACACATTTGGGGTTTGGGTTAGGGTTAGTGTTTGGGTTAGGGTCAGGGTTAAGGTTAGTGTTAAGGTTAGGGTTTGGGTTAGGGTTAGGGTTTGGGTTAGGGTTAGTGTTTGGGTTAGGGTCAGGGTTAAGGTTAGTGTTAAGGTTAGGGTTTGGGTTAGGGTTAGGGTTAGGGTTAGGGTTAGGGTTAGTGTTAGGGTTAGTGTTTGGGTTAGGGTCAGGGTTAAGGTTAGGGTTTGGGTTAGTGTTTGGGTTAGGGTTAGGGTCAGGGTTAAGGTTAGTGTTTGGGTTAGGGTTAGGGTTAGGGTTAGGGTTTGGGTTAGGGTTAGGGTCAGGGTCAGGGTTAGGGTCAGGGTTTGGGACATGGTAGTGTACTTTGGCGAGGGTTAGTGAGGTGCCCTTTCTCTCTTCTGCGCATGTCTGCCCTTTTTTGTGACTGCGCATGCGTCAGAAATTTCAAAAAATATTTCTAAGTCCAGAGTATGAAAAGTGCCTTTGACTTCAATCTTCAAACAGATGTAGAATGGATTTGAATAGAGATATTTTTATAAAGTTAACTGTTCCTAAAAGATAGAGAAGCAATCTAGAGAATGAAAAGGTATTGGTATCACTGAAATGTACGGCCGCACCCTCCGACCTCACTGAAGAAACGTTTGTGGGAGAGTAAAGCTTAACCCCAAGTTAACCCCAACTCCTAAACTACAACAGATAAAGACTTGCGGTCTTCACTACAAGCTTAATTGTCGAAAAGTACTACCCCTAACGGGGCCGATTTTTTAACGGCAAGCCGATCGCAGCAGAGGATCATGTTGAAATATTGAAAAGATAGACTTTGAAAAGTACCAAAAACCATAACCCGACCCCCCATCCCTCCAAAATTGTGATTTTTGAGAAGTTTGTGAAAAAACTTAATACGAAAATCCAATCGGTTACCCTCCTAGACTTACCCTTTCCGAGATGGAGTAAGGCCTCCAAAACAACAATTTTAACACATTTGGGGTTTGGGTTAGGGTTAGTGTTTGGGTTAGGGTCAGGGTTAAGGTTAGTGTTAAGGTTAGGGTTTGGGTTAGGGTTAGGGTTTGGGTTAGGGTTAGTGTTTGGGTTAGGGTCAGGGTTAAGGTTAGTGTTAAGGTTAGGGTTTGGGTTAGGGTTAGGGTTAGGGTTAGGGTTAGGGTTAGTGTTAGGGTTAGTGTTTGGGTTAGGGTCAGGGTTAAGGTTAGGGTTTGGGTTAGTGTTTGGGTTAGGGTTAGGGTCAGGGTTAAGGTTAGTGTTTGGGTTAGGGTTAGGGTTAGGGTTAGGGTTTGGGTTAGGGTTAGGGTCAGGGTCAGGGTTAGGGTCAGGGTTTGGGACATGGTAGTGTACTTTGGCGAGGGTTAGTGAGGTGCCCTTTCTCTCTTCTGCGCATGTCTGCCCTTTTTTGTGACTGCGCATGCGTCAGAAATTTCAAAAAATATTTCTAAGTCCAGAGTATGAAAAGTGCCTTTGACTTCAATCTTCAAACAGATGTAGAATGGATTTGAATAGAGATATTTTTATAAAGTTAACTGTTCCTAAAAGATAGAGAAGCAATCTAGAGAATGAAAAGGTATTGGTATCACTGAAATGTACGGCCGCACCCTCCGACCTCACTGAAGAAACGTTTGTGGGAGAGTAAAGCTTAACCCCAAGTTAACCCCAACTCCTAAACTACAACAGATAAAGACTTGCGGTCTTCACTACAAGCTTAATTGTCGAAAAGTACTACCCCTAAAGGGGCCGATTTTTTAACGGCAAGCCGATCGCAGCAGAGGATCATGTTGAAATATTGAAAAGATAGACTTTGAAAAGTACCAAAAACCATAACCCGACCCCCCATCCCTCCAAAATTGTGATTTTTGAGAAGTTTGTGAAAAAACTTAATACGAAAATCCAATCGGTTACCCTCCTAGACTTACCCTTTCCGAGATGGAGTAAGGCCTCCAAAACAACAATTTTAACACATTTGGGGTTTGGGTTAGGGTTAGTGTTTGGGTTAGGGTCAGGGTTAAGGTTAGTGTTAAGGTTAGGGTTTGGGTTAGGGTTAGGGTTTGGGTTAGGGTTAGTGTTTGGGTTAGGGTCAGGGTTAAGGTTAGTGTTAAGGTTAGGGTTTGGGTTAGGGTTAGGGTTAGGGTTAGGGTTAGGGTTAGTGTTAGGGTTAGTGTTTGGGTTAGGGTCAGGGTTAAGGTTAGGGTTTGGGTTAGTGTTTGGGTTAGGGTTAGGGTCAGGGTTAAGGTTAGTGTTTGGGTTAGGGTTAGGGTTAGGGTTAGGGTTTGGGTTAGGGTTAGGGTCAGGGTCAGGGTTAGGGTCAGGGTTTGGGACATGGTAGTGTACTTTGGCGAGGGTTAGTGAGGTGCCCTTTCTCTCTTCTGCGCATGTCTTCCCTTTTTTGTGACTGCGCATGCGTCAGAAATTTCAAAAAATATTTCTAAGTCCAGAGTATGAAAAGTGCCTTTGACTTCAATCTTCAAACAGATGTAGAATGGATTTGAATAGAGATATTTTTATAAAGTTAACTGTTCCTAAAAGATAGAGAAGCAATCTAGAGAATGAAAAGGTATTGGTATCACTGAAATGTACGGCCGCACCCTCCGACCTCACTGAAGAAACGTTTGTGGGAGAGTAAAGCCTAACCCCAAGTTAACCCCAACTCCTAAACTACAACAGATAAAGACTTGCGGTCTTCACTACAAGCTTAATTGTCGAAAAGTACTACCCCTAACGGGGCCGATCGCAGCAGAGGATCATGTTGAAATATTGAAAAGATAGACTTTGAAAAGTACCAAAAACCATAACCCGACCCCCCATCCCTCCAAAATTGTGATTTTTGAGAAGTTTGTGAAAAAACTTAATACGAAAATCCAATCGGTTACCCTCCTAGACTTACCCTTTCCGAGATGGAGTAAGGCCTCCAAAACAACAATTTTAACACATTTGGGGTTTGGGTTAGGGTTAGTGTTTGGGTTAGGGTCAGGGTTAAGGTTAGTGTTAAGGTTAGGGTTTGGGTTAGGGTTAGGGTTTGGGTTAGGGTTAGTGTTTGGGTTAGGGTCAGGGTTAAGGTTAGTGTTAAGGTTAGGGTTTGGGTTAGGGTTAGGGTTAGGGTTAGGGTTAGGGTTAGGGTTAGTGTTAGGGTTAGTGTTTGGGTTAGGGTCAGGGTTAAGGTTAGGGTTTGGGTTAGTGTTTGGGTTAGGGTTAGGGTCAGGGTTAAGGTTAGTGTTTGGGTTAGGGTTAGGGTTAGGGTTAGGGTTTGGGTTAGGGTTAGGGTCAGGGTCAGGGTTAGGGTCAGGGTTTGGGACATGGTAGTGTACTTTGGCGAGGGTTAGTGAGGTGCCCTTTCTCTCTTCTGCGCATGTCTGCCCTTTTTTGTGACTGCGCATGCGTCAGAAATTTCAAAAAATATTTCTAAGTCCAGAGTATGAAAAGTGCCTTTGACTTCAATCTTCAAACAGATGTAGAATGGATTTGAATAGAGATATTTTTATAAAGTTAACTGTTCCTAAAAGATAGAGAAGCAATCTAGAGAATGAAAAGGTATTGGTATCACTGAAATGTACGGCCGCACCCTCCGACCTCACTGAAGAAACGTTTGTGGGAGAGTAAAGCCTAACCCCAAGTTAACCCCAACTCCTAAACTACAACAGATAAAGACTTGCGGTCTTCACTACAAGCTTAATTGTCGAAAAGTACTACCCCTATTGGGGCCGATTTTTTAACGGCAAGCCGATCGCAGCAGAGGATCATGTTGAAATATTGAAAAGATAGACTTTGAAAAGTACCAAAAACCATAACCCGACCCCCCATCCCTCCAAAATTGTGATTTTTGAGAAGTTTGTGAAAAAACTTAATACGAAAATCCAATCGGTTACCCTCCTAGACTTACCCTTTCCGAGATGGAGTAAGGCCTCCAAAACAACAATTTTAACACATTTGGGGTTTGGGTTAGGGTTAGTGTTTGGGTTAGGGTCAGGGTTAAGGTTAGTGTTAAGGTTAGGGTTTGGGTTAGGGTTAGGGTTTGGGTTAGGGTTAGTGTTTGGGTTAGGGTCAGGGTTAAGGTTAGTGTTAAGGTTAGGGTTTGGGTTAGGGTTAGGGTTAGGGTTAGGGTTAGGGTTAGTGTTAGGGTTAGTGTTTGGGTTAGGGTCAGGGTTAAGGTTAGGGTTTGGGTTAGTGTTTGGGTTAGGGTTAGGGTCAGGGTTAAGGTTAGTGTTTGGGTTAGGGTTAGGGTTAGGGTTAGGGTTTGGGTTAGGGTTAGGGTCAGGGTCAGGGTTAGGGTCAGGGTTTGGGACATGGTAGTGTACTTTGGCGAGGGTTAGTGAGGTGCCCTTTCTCTCTTCTGCGCATGTCTGCCCTTTTTTGTGACTGCGCATGCGTCAGAAATTTCAAAAAATATTTCTAAGTCCAGAGTATGAAAAGTGCCTTTGACTTCAATCTTCAAACAGATGTAGAATGGATTTGAATAGAGATATTTTTATAAAGTTAACTGTTCCTAAAAGATAGAGAAGCAATCTAGAGAATGAAAAGGTATTGGTATCACTGAAATGTACGGCCGCACCCTCCGACCTCACTGAAGAAACGTTTGTGGGAGAGTAAAGCCTAACCCCAAGTTAACCCCAACTCCTAAACTACAACAGATAAAGACTTGCGGTCTTCACTACAAGCTTAATTGTCGAAAAGTACTACCCCTAACGGGGCCGATTTTTTAACGGCAAGCCGATCGCAGCAGAGGATCATGTTGAAATATTGAAAAGATAGACTTTGAAAAGTACCAAAAACCATAACCCGACCCCCCATCCCTCCAAAATTGTGATTTTTGAGAAGTTTGTGAAAAAACTTAATACGAAAATCCAATCGGTTACCCTCCTAGACTTACCCTTTCCGAGATGGAGTAAGGCCTCCAAAACAACAATTTTAACACATTTGGGGTTTGGGTTAGGGTTAGTGTTTGGGTTAGGGTCAGGGTTAAGGTTAGTGTTAAGGTTAGGGTTTGGGTTAGGGTTAGGGTTTGGGTTAGGGTTAGTGTTTGGGTTAGGGTCAGGGTTAAGGTTAGTGTTAAGGTTAGGGTTTGGGTTAGGGTTAGGGTTAGGGTTAGGGTTAGGGTTAGTGTTAGGGTTAGTGTTTGGGTTAGGGTCAGGGTTAAGGTTAGGGTTTGGGTTAGTGTTTGGGTTAGGGTTAGGGTCAGGGTTAAGGTTAGTGTTTGGGTTAGGGTTAGGGTTAGGGTTAGGGTTTGGGTTAGGGTTAGGGTCAGGGTCAGGGTTAGGGTCAGGGTTTGGGACATGGTAGTGTACTTTGGCGAGGGTTAGTGAGGTGCCCTTTCTCTCTTCTGCGCATGTCTGCCCTTTTTTGTGACTGCGCATGCGTCAGAAATTTCAAAAAATATTTCTAAGTCCAGAGTATGAAAAGTGCCTTTGACTTCAATCTTCAAACAGATGTAGAATGGATTTGAATAGAGATATTTTTATAAAGTTAACTGTTCCTAAAAGATAGAGAAGCAATCTAGAGAATGAAAAGGTATTGGTATCACTGAAATGTACGGCCGCACCCTCCGACCTCACTGAAGAAACGTTTGTGGGAGAGTAAAGCCTAACCCCAAGTTAACCCCAACTCCTAAACTACAACAGATAAAGACTTGCGGTCTTCACTACAAGCTTAATTGTCGAAAAGTACTACCCCTAACGGGGCCGATTTTTTAACGGCAAGCCGATCGCAGCAGAGGATCATGTTGAAATATTGAAAAGATAGACTTTGAAAAGTACCAAAAACCATAACCCGACCCCCCATCCCTCCAAAATTGTGATTTTTGAGAAGTTTGTGAAAAAACTTAATACGAAAATCCAATCGGTTACCCTCCTAGACTTACCCTTTCCGAGATGGAGTAAGGCCTCCAAAACAACAATTTTAACACATTTGGGGTTTGGGTTAGGGTTAGTGTTTGGGTTAGGGTCAGGGTTAAGGTTAGTGTTAAGGTTAGGGTTTGGGTTAGGGTTAGTGTTTGGGTTAGGGTCAGGGTTAAGGTTAGTGTTAAGGTTAGGGTTTGGGTTAGGGTTAGGGTTTGGGTTAGGGTTAGTGTTTGGGTTAGGGTCAGGGTTAAGGTTAGTGTTAAGGTTAGGGTTTGGGTTAGGGTTAGGGTTAGGGTTAGGGTTAGGGTTAGTGTTAGGGTTAGTGTTTGGGTTAGGGTCAGGGTTAAGGTTAGGGTTTGGGTTAGTGTTTGGGTTAGGGTTAGGGTCAGGGTTAAGGTTAGTGTTTGGGTTAGGGTTAGGGTTAGGGTTAGGGTTTGGGTTAGGGTTAGGGTCAGGGTCAGGGTTAGGGTCAGGGTTTGGGACATGGTAGTGTACTTTGGCGAGGGTTAGTGAGGTGCCCTTTCTCTCTTCTGCGCATGTCTGCCCTTTTTTGTGACTGCGCATGCGTCAGAAATTTCAAAAAATATTTCTAAGTCCAGAGTATGAAAAGTGCCTTTGACTTCAATCTTCAAACAGATGTAGAATGGATTTGAATAGAGATATTTTTATAAAGTTAACTGTTCCTAAAAGATAGAGAAGCAATCTAGAGAATGAAAAGGTATTGGTATCACTGAAATGTACGGCCGCACCCTCCGACCTCACTGAAGAAACGTTTGTGGGAGAGTAAAGCCTAACCCCAAGTTAACCCCAACTCCTAAACTACAACAGATAAAGACTTGCGGTCTTCACTACAAGCTTAATTGTCGAAAAGTACTACCCCTAACGGGGCCGATTTTTTAACGGCAAGCCGATCGCAGCAGAGGATCATGTTGAAATATTGAAAAGATAGACTTTGAAAAGTACCAAAAACCATAACCCGACCCCCCATCCCTCCAAAATTGTGATTTTTGAGAAGTTTGTGAAAAAACTTAATACGAAAATCCAATCGGTTACCCTCCTAGACTTACCCTTTCCGAGATGGAGTAAGGCCTCCAAAACAACAATTTTAACACATTTGGGGTTTGGGTTAGGGTTAGTGTTTGGGTTAGGGTCAGGGTTAAGGTTAGTGTTAAGGTTAGGGTTTGGGTTAGGGTTAGGGTTTGGGTTAGGGTTAGTGTTTGGGTTAGGGTCAGGGTTAAGGTTAGTGTTAAGGTTAGGGTTTGGGTTAGGGTTAGGGTTAGGGTTAGGGTTAGGGTTAGTGTTAGGGTTAGTGTTTGGGTTAGGGTCAGGGTTAAGGTTAGGGTTTGGGTTAGTGTTTGGGTTAGGGTTAGGGTCAGGGTTAAGGTTAGTGTTTGGGTTAGGGTTAGGGTTAGGGTTAGGGTTTGGGTTAGGGTTAGGGTCAGGGTCAGGGTTAGGGTCAGGGTTTGGGACATGGTAGTGTACTTTGGCGAGGGTTAGTGAGGTGCCCTTTCTCTCTTCTGCGCATGTCTGCCCTTTTTTGTGACTGCGCATGCGTCAGAAATTTCAAAAAATATTTCTAAGTCCAGAGTATGAAAAGTGCCTTTGACTTCAATCTTCAAACAGATGTAGAATGGATTTGAATAGAGATATTTTTATAAAGTTAACTGTTCCTAAAAGATAGAGAAGCAATCTAGAGAATGAAAAGGTATTGGTATCACTGAAATGTACGGCCGCACCCTCCGACCTCACTGAAGAAACGTTTGTGGGAGAGTAAAGCCTAACCCCAAGTTAACCCCAACTCCTAAACTACAACAGATAAAGACTTGCGGTCTTCACTACAAGCTTAATTGTCGAAAAGTACTACCCCTAACGGGGCCGATTTTTTAACGGCAAGCCGATCGCAGCAGAGGATCATGTTGAAATATTGAAAAGATAGACTTTGAAAAGTACCAAAAACCATAACCCGACCCCCCATCCCTCCAAAATTGTGATTTTTGAGAAGTTTGTGAAAAAACTTAATACGAAAATCCAATCGGTTACCCTCCTAGACTTACCCTTTCCGAGATGGAGTAAGGCCTCCAAAACAACAATTTTAACACATTTGGGGTTTGGGTTAGGGTTAGTGTTTGGGTTAGGGTCAGGGTTAAGGTTAGTGTTAAGGTTAGGGTTTGGGTTAGGGTTAGGGTTTGGGTTAGGGTTAGTGTTTGGGTTAGGGTCAGGGTTAAGGTTAGTGTTAAGGTTAGGGTTTGGGTTAGGGTTAGGGTTAGGGTTAGGGTTAGGGTTAGTGTTAGGGTTAGTGTTTGGGTTAGGGTCAGGGTTAAGGTTAGGGTTTGGGTTAGTGTTTGGGTTAGGGTTAGGGTCAGGGTTAAGGTTAGTGTTTGGGTTAGGGTTAGGGTTAGGGTTAGGGTTTGGGTTAGGGTTAGGGTCAGGGTCAGGGTTAGGGTCAGGGTTTGGGACATGGTAGTGTACTTTGGCGAGGGTTAGTGAGGTGCCCTTTCTCTCTTCTGCGCATGTCTGCCCTTTTTTGTGACTGCGCATGCGTCAGAAATTTCAAAAAATATTTCTAAGTCCAGAGTATGAAAAGTGCCTTTGACTTCAATCTTCAAACAGATGTAGAATGGATTTGAATAGAGATATTTTTATAAAGTTAACTGTTCCTAAAAGATAGAGAAGCAATCTAGAGAATGAAAAGGTATTGGTATCACTGAAATGTACGGCCGCACCCTCCGACCTCACTGAAGAAACGTTTGTGGGAGAGTAAAGCCTAACCCCAAGTTAACCCCAACTCCTAAACTACAACAGATAAAGACTTGCGGTCTTCACTACAAGCTTAATTGTCGAAAAGTACTACCCCTAACGGGGCCGATTTTTTAACGGCAAGCCGATCGCAGCAGAGGATCATGTTGAAATATTGAAAAGATAGACTTTGAAAAGTACCAAAAACCATAACCCGACCCCCCATCCCTCCAAAATTGTGATTTTTGAGAAGTTTGTGAAAAAACTTAATACGAAAATCCAATCGGTTACCCTCCTAGACTTACCCTTTCCGAGATGGAGTAAGGCCTCCAAAACAACAATTTTAACACATTTGGGGTTTGGGTTAGGGTTAGTGTTTGGGTTAGGGTCAGGGTTAAGGTTAGTGTTAAGGTTAGGGTTTGGGTTAGGGTTAGTGTTTGGGTTAGGGTCAGGGTTAAGGTTAGTGTTAAGGTTAGGGTTTGGGTTAGGGTTAGGGTTTGGGTTAGGGTTAGTGTTTGGGTTAGGGTCAGGGTTAAGGTTAGTGTTAAGGTTAGGGTTTGGGTTAGGGTTAGGGTTAGGGTTAGGGTTAGGGTTAGTGTTAGGGTTAGTGTTTGGGTTAGGGTCAGGGTTAAGGTTAGGGTTTGGGTTAGTGTTTGGGTTAGGGTTAGGGTCAGGGTTAAGGTTAGTGTTTGGGTTAGGGTTAGGGTTAGGGTTAGGGTTTGGGTTAGGGTTAGGGTCAGGGTCAGGGTTAGGGTCAGGGTTTGGGACATGGTAGTGTACTTTGGCGAGGGTTAGTGAGGTGCCCTTTCTCTCTTCTGCGCATGTCTGCCCTTTTTTGTGACTGCGCATGCGTCAGAAATTTCAAAAAATATTTCTAAGTCCAGAGTATGAAAAGTGCCTTTGACTTCAATCTTCAAACAGATGTAGAATGGATTTGAATAGAGATATTTTTATAAAGTTAACTGTTCCTAAAAGATAGAGAAGCAATCTAGAGAATGAAAAGGTATTGGTATCACTGAAATGTACGGCCGCACCCTCCGACCTCACTGAAGAAACGTTTGTGGGAGAGTAAAGCCTAACCCCAAGTTAACCCCAACTCCTAAACTACAACAGATAAAGACTTGCGGTCTTCACTACAAGCTTAATTGTCGAAAAGTACTACCCCTAACGGGGCCGATTTTTTAACGGCAAGCCGATCGCAGCAGAGGATCATGTTGAAATATTGAAAAGATAGACTTTGAAAAGTACCAAAAACCATAACCCGACCCCCCATCCCTCCAAAATTGTGATTTTTGAGAAGTTTGTGAAAAAACTTAATACGAAAATCCAATCGGTTACCCTCCTAGACTTACCCTTTCCGAGATGGAGTAAGGCCTCCAAAACAACAATTTTAACACATTTGGGGTTTGGGTTAGGGTTAGTGTTTGGGTTAGGGTCAGGGTTAAGGTTAGTGTTAAGGTTAGGGTTTGGGTTAGGGTTAGGGTTTGGGTTAGGGTTAGTGTTTGGGTTAGGGTCAGGGTTAAGGTTAGTGTTAAGGTTAGGGTTTGGGTTAGGGTTAGGGTTAGGGTTAGGGTTAGGGTTAGTGTTAGGGTTAGTGTTTGGGTTAGGGTCAGGGTTAAGGTTAGGGTTTGGGTTAGTGTTTGGGTTAGGGTTAGGGTCAGGGTTAAGGTTAGTGTTTGGGTTAGGGTTAGGGTTAGGGTTAGGGTTTGGGTTAGGGTTAGGGTCAGGGTCAGGGTTAGGGTCAGGGTTTGGGACATGGTAGTGTACTTTGGCGAGGGTTAGTGAGGTGCCCTTTCTCTCTTCTGCGCATGTCTGCCCTTTTTTGTGACTGCGCATGCGTCAGAAATTTCAAAAAATATTTCTAAGTCCAGAGTATGAAAAGTGCCTTTGACTTCAATCTTCAAACAGATGTAGAATGGATTTGAATAGAGATATTTTTATAAAGTTAACTGTTCCTAAAAGATAGAGAAGCAATCTAGAGAATGAAAAGGTATTGGTATCACTGAAATGTACGGCCGCACCCTCCGACCTCACTGAAGAAACGTTTGTGGGAGAGTAAAGCCTAACCCCAAGTTAACCCCAACTCCTAAACTACAACAGATAAAGACTTGCGGTCTTCACTACAAGCTTAATTGTCGAAAAGTACTACCCCTAACGGGGCCGATTTTTTAACGGCAAGCCGATCGCAGCAGAGGATCATGTTGAAATATTGAAAAGATAGACTTTGAAAAGTACCAAAAACCATAACCCGACCCCCCATCCCTCCAAAATTGTGATTTTTGAGAAGTTTGTGAAAAAACTTAATACGAAAATCCAATCGGTTACCCTCCTAGACTTACCCTTTCCGAGATGGAGTAAGGCCTCCAAAACAACAATTTTAACACATTTGGGGTTTGGGTTAGGGTTAGTGTTTGGGTTAGGGTCAGGGTTAAGGTTAGTGTTAAGGTTAGGGTTTGGGTTAGGGTTAGGGTTTGGGTTAGGGTTAGTGTTTGGGTTAGGGTCAGGGTTAAGGTTAGTGTTAAGGTTAGGGTTTGGGTTAGGGTTAGGGTTAGGGTTAGGGTTAGGGTTAGTGTTAGGGTTAGTGTTTGGGTTAGGGTCAGGGTTAAGGTTAGGGTTTGGGTTAGTGTTTGGGTTAGGGTTAGGGTCAGGGTTAAGGTTAGTGTTTGGGTTAGGGTTAGGGTTAGGGTTAGGGTTTGGGTTAGGGTTAGGGTCAGGGTCAGGGTTAGGGTCAGGGTTTGGGACATGGTAGTGTACTTTGGCGAGGGTTAGTGAGGTGCCCTTTCTCTCTTCTGCGCACGTCTGCCCTTTTTTGTGACTGCGCATGCGTCAGAAATTTCAAAAAATATTTCTAAGTCCAGAGTATGAAAAGTGCCTTTGACTTCAATCTTCAAACAGATGTAGAATGGATTTGAATAGAGATATTTTTATAAAGTTAACTGTTCCTAAAAGATAGAGAAGCAATCTAGAGAATGAAAAGGTATTGGTATCACTGAAATGTACGGCCGCACCCTCCGACCTCACTGAAGAAACGTTTGTGGGAGAGTAAAGCCTAACCCCAAGTTAACCCCAACTCCTAAACTACAACAGATAAAGACTTGCGGTCTTCACTACAAGCTTAATTGTCGAAAAGTACTACCCCTAACGGGGCCGATTTTTTAACGGCAAGCCGATCGCAGCAGAGGATCATGTTGAAATATTGAAAAGATAGACTTTGAAAAGTACCAAAAACCATAACCCGACCCCCCATCCCTCCAAAATTGTGATTTTTGAGAAGTTTGTGAAAAAACTTAATACGAAAATCCAATCGGTTACCCTCCTAGACTTACCCTTTCCGAGATGGAGTAAGGCCTCCAAAACAACAATTTTAACACATTTGGGGTTTGGGTTAGGGTTAGTGTTTGGGTTAGGGTCAGGGTTAAGGTTAGTGTTAAGGTTAGGGTTTGGGTTAGGGTTAGGGTTTGGGTTAGGGTTAGTGTTTGGGTTAGGGTCAGGGTTAAGGTTAGTGTTAAGGTTAGGGTTTGGGTTAGGGTTAGGGTTAGGGTTAGGGTTAGGGTTAGTGTTAGGGTTAGTGTTTGGGTTAGGGTCAGGGTTAAGGTTAGGGTTTGGGTTAGTGTTTGGGTTAGGGTTAGGGTCAGGGTTAAGGTTAGTGTTTGGGTTAGGGTTAGGGTTAGGGTTAGGGTTTGGGTTAGGGTTAGGGTCAGGGTCAGGGTTAGGGTCAGGGTTTGGGACATGGTAGTGTACTTTGGCGAGGGTTAGTGAGGTGCCCTTTCTCTCTTCTGCGCATGTCTGCCCTTTTTTGTGACTGCGCATGCGTCAGAAATTTCAAAAAATATTTCTAAGTCCAGAGTATGAAAAGTGCCTTTGACTTCAATCTTCAAACAGATGTAGAATGGATTTGAATAGAGATATTTTTATAAAGTTAACTGTTCCTAAAAGATAGAGAAGCAATCTAGAGAATGAAAAGGTATTGGTATCACTGAAATGTACGGCCGCACCCTCCGACCTCACTGAAGAAACGTTTGTGGGAGAGTAAAGCCTAACCCCAAGTTAACCCCAACTCCTAAACTACAACAGATAAAGACTTGCGGTCTTCACTACAAGCTTAATTGTCGAAAAGTACTACCCCTAACGGGGCCGATTTTTTAACGGCAAGCCGATCGCAGCAGAGGATCATGTTGAAATATTGAAAAGATAGACTTTGAAAAGTACCAAAAACCATAACCCGACCCCCCATCCCTCCAAAATTGTGATTTTTGAGAAGTTTGTGAAAAAACTTAATACGAAAATCCAATCGGTTACCCTCCTAGACTTACCCTTTCCGAGATGGAGTAAGGCCTCCAAAACAACAATTTTAACACATTTGGGGTTTGGGTTAGGGTTAGTGTTTGGGTTAGGGTCAGGGTTAAGGTTAGTGTTAAGGTTAGGGTTTGGGTTAGGGTTAGGGTTTGGGTTAGGGTTAGTGTTTGGGTTAGGGTCAGGGTTAAGGTTAGTGTTAAGGTTAGGGTTTGGGTTAGGGTTAGGGTTAGGGTTAGGGTTAGGGTTAGTGTTAGGGTTAGTGTTTGGGTTAGGGTCAGGGTTAAGGTTAGGGTTTGGGTTAGTGTTTGGGTTAGGGTTAGGGTCAGGGTTAAGGTTAGTGTTTGGGTTAGGGTTAGGGTTAGGGTTAGGGTTTGGGTTAGGGTTAGGGTCAGGGTCAGGGTTAGGGTCAGGGTTTGGGACATGGTAGTGTACTTTGGCGAGGGTTAGTGAGGTGCCCTTTCTCTCTTCTGCGCATGTCTGCCCTTTTTTGTGACTGCGCATGCGTCAGAAATTTCAAAAAATATTTCTAAGTCCAGAGTATGAAAAGTGCCTTTGACTTCAATCTTCAAACAGATGTAGAATGGATTTGAATAGAGATATTTTTATAAAGTTAACTGTTCCTAAAAGATAGAGAAGCAATCTAGAGAATGAAAAGGTATTGGTATCACTGAAATGTACGGCCGCACCCTCCGACCTCACTGAAGAAACGTTTGTGGGAGAGTAAAGCCTAACCCCAAGTTAACCCCAACTCCTAAACTACAACAGATAAAGACTTGCGGTCTTCACTACAAGCTTAATTGTCGAAAAGTACTACCCCTAACGGGGCCGATTTTTTAACGGCAAGCCGATCGCAGCAGAGGATCATGTTGAAATATTGAAAAGATAGACTTTGAAAAGTACCAAAAACCATAACCCGACCCCCCATCCCTCCAAAATTGTGATTTTTGAGAAGTTTGTGAAAAAACTTAATACGAAAATCCAATCGGTTACCCTCCTAGACTTACCCTTTCCGAGATGGAGTAAGGCCTCCAAAACAACAATTTTAACACATTTGGGGTTTGGGTTAGGGTTAGTGTTTGGGTTAGGGTCAGGGTTAAGGTTAGTGTTAAGGTTAGGGTTTGGGTTAGGGTTAGGGTTTGGGTTAGGGTTAGTGTTTGGGTTAGGGTCAGGGTTAAGGTTAGTGTTAAGGTTAGGGTTTGGGTTAGGGTTAGGGTTAGGGTTAGGGTTAGGGTTAGTGTTAGGGTTAGTGTTTGGGTTAGGGTCAGGGTTAAGGTTAGGGTTTGGGTTAGTGTTTGGGTTAGGGTTAGGGTCAGGGTTAAGGTTAGTGTTTGGGTTAGGGTTAGGGTTAGGGTTAGGGTTTGGGTTAGGGTTAGGGTCAGGGTCAGGGTTAGGGTCAGGGTTTGGGACATGGTAGTGTACTTTGGCGAGGGTTAGTGAGGTGCCCTTTCTCTCTTCTGCGCATGTCTGCCCTTTTTTGTGACTGCGCATGCGTCAGAAATTTCAAAAAATATTTCTAAGTCCAGAGTATGAAAAGTGCCTTTGACTTCAATCTTCAAACAGATGTAGAATGGATTTGAATAGAGATATTTTTATAAAGTTAACTGTTCCTAAAAGATAGAGAAGCAATCTAGAGAATGAAAAGGTATTGGTATCACTGAAATGTACGGCCGCACCCTCCGACCTCACTGAAGAAACGTTTGTGGGAGAGTAAAGCCTAACCCCAAGTTAACCCCAACTCCTAAACTACAACAGATAAAGACTTGCGGTCTTCACTACAAGCTTAATTGTCGAAAAGTACTACCCCTAACGGGGCCGATTTTTTAACGGCAAGCCGATCGCAGCAGAGGATCATGTTGAAATATTGAAAAGATAGACTTTGAAAAGTACCAAAAACCATAACCCGACCCCCCATCCCTCCAAAATTGTGATTTTTGAGAAGTTTGTGAAAAAACTTAATACGAAAATCCAATCGGTTACCCTCCTAGACTTACCCTTTCCGAGATGGAGTAAGGCCTCCAAAACAACAATTTTAACACATTTGGGGTTTGGGTTAGGGTTAGTGTTTGGGTTAGGGTCAGGGTTAAGGTTAGTGTTAAGGTTAGGGTTTGGGTTAGGGTTAGGGTTTGGGTTAGGGTTAGTGTTTGGGTTAGGGTCAGGGTTAAGGTTAGTGTTAAGGTTAGGGTTTGGGTTAGGGTTAGGGTTAGGGTTAGGGTTAGGGTTAGTGTTAGGGTTAGTGTTTGGGTTAGGGTCAGGGTTAAGGTTAGGGTTTGGGTTAGTGTTTGGGTTAGGGTTAGGGTCAGGGTTAAGGTTAGTGTTTGGGTTAGGGTTAGGGTTAGGGTTAGGGTTTGGGTTAGGGTTAGGGTCAGGGTCAGGGTTAGGGTCAGGGTTTGGGACATGGTAGTGTACTTTGGCGAGGGTTAGTGAGGTGCCCTTTCTCTCTTCTGCGCATGTCTGCCCTTTTTTGTGACTGCGCATGCGTCAGAAATTTCAAAAAATATTTCTAAGTCCAGAGTATGAAAAGTGCCTTTGACTTCAATCTTCAAACAGATGTAGAATGGATTTGAATAGAGATATTTTTATAAAGTTAACTGTTCCTAAAAGATAGAGAAGCAATCTAGAGAATGAAAAGGTATTGGTATCACTGAAATGTACGGCCGCACCCTCCGACCTCACTGAAGAAACGTTTGTGGGAGAGTAAAGCCTAACCCCAAGTTAACCCCAACTCCTAAACTACAACAGATAAAGACTTGCGGTCTTCACTACAAGCTTAATTGTCGAAAAGTACTACCCCTAATGGGGCCGATTTTTTAACGGCAAGCCGATCGCAGCAGAGGATCATGTTGAAATATTGAAAAGATAGACTTTGAAAAGTACCAAAAACCATAACCCGACCCCCCATCCCTCCAAAATTGTGATTTTTGAGAAGTTTGTGAAAAAACTTAATACGAAAATCCAATCGGTTACCCTCCTAGACTTACCCTTTCCGAGATGGAGTAAGGCCTCCAAAACAACAATTTTAACACATTTGGGGTTTGGGTTAGGGTTAGTGTTTGGGTTAGGGTCAGGGTTAAGGTTAGTGTTAAGGTTAGGGTTTGGGTTAGGGTTAGGGTTTGGGTTAGGGTTAGTG